>AWOL01S0037821.1:35120-50008 GCA_000715115.1 Nicotiana otophora | reverse complement strand
TGGACTTCAATTTGGGCCACCAAATATTGTAAAACTTGTATAATTTATCTCCTTTGGTCTTGAAGCTCGTCATCCACCATTAAAAGCTTCTTTATTTGCACTTGAAGTCTAATGACCTTATTTTGCAACTCTTTAGCTTGACATATTGTTAAAGGCCATCTTTGAGATTCCAAAGCTTCATCCTTGTCCTTGAATAGAGTTGAGCTTCCTAGGATGCTATCAAAGGGTGATGCCGTGCCATATCATTGTGAGTAAAAGCACGAAGGGTGATGCCGTGCCATGTTATGTGAGTAAAAGCACGAAGGGTGATGTCGTGCCATTGTATTTATATTATTATGCTTGCATGTTATCGTGAGTTCATGGCACGAAGGTTGTTTCCGTGCAAGTGAGGACGAGAGACATGCATTATGTTTTGATATTTCTTTCTTTCAGATACCTTCATATCTTTACTTGGAATTGTTATTGTCGTGTTCATGGTTCTTATGTGATATGTCGTTACTGTTCTGTTTTTATCATCTATCACCTTTGTTGTCGTGTTATCAATGCCTTTTATTTGCTTAAACTTGCTAATATCATGCCTATTTCCTACTATTATGATTTCATCCATGAAATCTGTTTTGTTGCACTTAAGTGTAGGTCTTCTTCCAAACTAGTCGTTCATGCCCCTACTTGTTAACTTATAAAGATCCTGTGTCCGCTTCCTTATTTGTCATATTTGTCTTCATGCCTTCACCTTGCTAGTTAGTCGAAGTTACATTCATTTCTCCTAATCATTGTCATTACCTATATGCTTTCTGTTAAGTTTGTTACTGATGTTCTCATGTACATTCTCGTCCTCCATAGCTATATGCGTATTTCCCACCCTGTCATTTCTGTTATCGGCATTTATGTTATTTGGTTGGTATTGTTTTACGCATAATTGGTGAGGATGAGATAAATGCACGAAGGGTGTTGCCATGCCATTGGATTTGATGTCTTGAGTATATTTCTCACATTATGAAATTTTTGAGGTGATTGTTGTTATTTATTGGCTTTCGCTCTCAGGAAAGGATTGGGTGAGATATTGATACCTATTGAATTGTGTTTTCTTTTAGTACTCCGTTATTGCTTTGTATACTCGTTTCGTTTGCTCAACTCTGTTGTACTGTAGTATAGTTCTATTGTTAGTTTACATTACAGGTTTTATAAGTGATCATCTTTTAACCAAAGCCTCGTCACTACTTCGACGAGGTTAGACAAGATGTTTACTCAGTACATAGGGTCGGTTGTACTGATACTACACTTCTGCACATTGCGTGCAGATGTTGACTGTTGTTGTTGCTGTGCTCGATGGTTGCCGGGATTGAAGATGTACCTGCATTCCTGTTGTAGCTTCCTCTTGCTCATGGTAGCCTTAGATTTATACAAAAACTCTATTTATGTACTTTTCAAACAGAAGATGTATTTACTTCATATCAGCTTGTAAATCCTATTCTCAGAAGCTCATGATTTGTACTACCAGTCCTAGGGGATATATAAGATTTAGATAACTCCTTTGTTAAATTGTTTTATTATGTTAATTCAAAATGGGTAATCATTAATTGGCTTACCTAACGGGTTGGGTTAGGTGCCATCACGACTAGTAGATTTTGGGTCATGACACACGCACCCTATATCTATTCCACCCTACAGGATGGCACTAGAAGAATTGAAGGAGCTAAAGGAACAATTGAAGGATTTGTTAGAAAAGGGTTTCATCCGACCAAGTGTGTTACCATGGGGCGCAGCACTTCTCTTTGTGAGGAAGAAAGATGGATCACTAAGGATGTGTATTATCTACCGGCAGCTCAACAAAGTCACAATCAAAAACATTTAAATACCCATTACCAAGAATAGATTATTTGTTTGATCAGTTACAGGGTGCTAGGTACTTCTCAAAAATTGATTTACGGTCCGGGTCCAACCAATTGAAGATCAGGGAGCAAGATATTCTGAAAACAGTTTTCAGGACCCGGTATGGATATTTTGAATTTCTGGTAATGTCTTTTGGGCTAACCAATGCCCCGATAGCTTTCATAGATCTTATGAATTAGGTTTTCAAGAATTTATCTATTCATTCATCATAGTATTAATTGACGATATTCTTGTTTATTCATAAGGTCGAGATGACCATGCCGATTATCTCAGGGCAATTTTGCAGACTCTTCATCAGCACCAATTGTACGCGAAATTTTCAAAATGTACATTTTGGCTCGAATCTGTCACCTTCTTGGGTCATGTTGTCTCCAGAGAAGGAATTAAGGTCGATCCTCAAAAGATTGCATCGGTGAAGAATTATCCTAGACCTACAACACCAACCGAGATTCGTAGTTTCTTCGGTTTAGCAGGGTATTACAGGAAGTGTGTGGAGGGGTTCTCTACTCTTTCCTCTCTGTTGACTAAATTGACTCAGAAGGCGGTTAAGTTCCAATGGTCCGATGCTTGTGAAAGGAGCTTCCAGGAGTTGAAATCGAGATTGACTACGGCACCGGTGTTGACCTTACTAGAGGGTGCAGATGGATTTGTGGTATATTATGATGCTTTAGGAATCAGGCTTGGGTATGTATTAAAGCAACATGGCAAGGTGATAGCTTATGCTTCCAGGAAACTCAAGAATCATCCAACACATGACTTAGAACTTGCGGCGGTGGTTTTTGCATTAACGATTTGGCGTCATTATTTGTATGGGGTCAATGTGTATGTACTCAAAGACCACAAGAGTCTTCAATATATTTTCAAACAAAAGGAGCTGAATCTGAGGCAGTGAAGATGGCTTGAGTTACTCAAGGGTTACGACATCGATATTCTTTATCACCCGCGGAAAGCCAATGTTGTGGTGGATGCTCTTAGTCGGAAATCTATGGGTAGTTTGGCTCACTTGGAGGCATGTCAAAGGCCGTTGGCCAAGGAAGTTCATCGATTGGCTAGTTTGGGAGATCGTCTTGCGGATTCTAATAAAGGAGGAGTAATTGTACAAAATAGGGCTGAATCATCGCTTGTTGTGGAAGTCAAAGAGAAGCAATACAATGATATATTTTTGGTGCAAGTGAAGGAGGGGATTCAAAAACATAAAACTATGGCTTTTACTTTTGGCATGGATGATGGTACACTAAGGTACCAAGGGCGGCTATATGTTCCAAATGTATATGATCTCCGGGAAAGTGTGACGACCCAAACCGAAGGGTCACGACGGGCACCCGGTATCTTACTCAACCGAGTACAAACGTAACATATCTTTCTTATCGTACTATAATTGGTAACTAGGCCAACATGGCTACAACTCATAATGTATAACTATAAGTGGGAAAGCACTGTATACATTGAACCATCTTTCTTAAACATGAATACATATGGGCCATCAAGGCCTCTAACATACTGTACAAAATAAATCTCTGTCTACAAAACCTCTAAGAGTATTTAACATCAAATGGGACAGGGTACCGGCCTACCCATAAGTCTGTAGCAAAATTCTAACACGATAACTCATAGACTTGGCTGCACTCCGAATGAGGTGGAGTCTTACCGATCCTTCGCTGAATGCTAACCTCGTCTACTATGAGGGCTCGTCAAACTGATTTTCTATACCTGCAGGCATGAATGCAGCGCCCCTAACAAAGAACGTCAGTACGAATAATGTACCAAGTATGTAAGGCACATAAATAAGTATATAAAAGACATGGAAGAAACATGGAGTACATGACTCAACCTGTAAGTCTGGATAACTCTGTAAATCATGAAATACTTATAATGTCATGCATATACGTATGAATGTCATGTCGTGCATAGGTACATATGTTCATAACATCATCAAGCCTCTGAGGGCATCCCATCATATCATCTCGGCCACTATAAATCATCAACGTATACCAGCTGATATGGTGGTGGTGCGTATATAACGCCGTAACTTTTTCCCATATCCCACACACACACACACACACACACACACACACACACACACACATATATATATATATATATATATATATATATACACGCATATATAATGCCATCTTATCATGGGTCAATGTACATATATAAATGAATGCAATGTATGAGAAGTACGTCAATAAAATCTCTCGGGGTGTCACAAGACCATTATGCCTTTGAGTAATATCATGAAGTAAGCTTTTTAATTTACATATTTTTCCGAGACCCATGAACAGTTGATAGAATAATAGGACACGTGGGAAATCAAGAACATAAGCATCTCTAGTATTTCTATGAATAGAGTCATGTATGGAAGTAGTACATTTTTTCCTTTCTTAGAATTGCATCTCACGCATAATCGGATCTTGTATGAAATTTGTTGAAGCTCATCCGTCACTTAGTGAATATGACCATCTTCAACTTGAGATTTTAGAGAAGACTTTTGTTGTGCTTATTACGTTACCATTGAAAATTTGTATCAATCTCTCTTAAATGAATTAGATATCTTATACCTTAATAAGGTAAGAAATCTCTTAAAATGTTATGCTTGAACTCCATCCGTAAGACGATCTCTTAGCAAGTCTTAGCATACTCTTTTAATAAGGTAAGAGATCAAGTCTTAAAGTTACATGTTGTGGGCCTCACTTTGATGATGACTTGGACACAAATACTCTCTTAAAATTCCACATTTTAATGAGAGTTAAGAGTCATTTTCTTTGTCTTAGCTTGATGCCACGTTGGGTTCAAGGATTTATCCAAAGGATCTTAATAAATTATCCACCAATTTCTTAATAACTTGTTAATATCCCATTAACCAATACCCCACATAATTAAGAATTGTCTCAAATTACTTAAAATACTACTCACTTTTAACATACCTTATACATCTTACTATCATGGTCATGTGGTACCATGTATGACACTAGTCCATAAATACGGGGTATTATAACTTGGACTGTATTTTATCCCAAATTGTCAAACTTTGACGAAACTCATTTTCTTCAATTTGTTTACCCTCTCTACCTTCACGAATTTACTTATCCCTTGTTTGAAATAGCATAATACTTATAATCCCAAAATAATTTCATTCACGAACTTACGTCGATTAACTTATGACAAAACTTTAACGTACAAAAAATGTGGGATGTAACATCTCATTCCCGAGCTTTCATCAATTTATTTATGGCATACTTTCACGTATGAAAATATGGGGTGTAACATCATTCCCCCCTTTGGAACATTCGTCCTCGAACGTTGACTGATGCACTTATCATTCTCATAACCCATAGCTCTTGTGAATACTTTAGTACTCCTCTTGCCATCTAGGCAACTGTTCTGTGAATGAATCCCAAAGGCCAGGGCATTCCCCCTTTAAGCCTCTTTCTCACACCACGACTCCTGGTCGAAATCCTTCCAATCTTGTAACTGTTGCTACCTTTTATCATGCAGCATGTACGACTCTGACTTTGTAAGTGCGCCTATGCGACTCTTCTCTCCTTTTTTCCTCCAGTTTCTAGCCAATCTCTAGGCCTCACTTTGTAAACATATACAGAGCTTAATAAGATGTCCCTCTGGGCATCTATAGGTATACTGAAGTTCTTTGCTCGGTACTTTATTGAACTTATGAATATTGCTATACCTTGTTTCATAAACCTGGTTATTCATCCGTATGACTTTGCTATACCATAACTCTTACCTTGGTTTTATTATTATCGAGGCCTTCTACCCAATTCCAAGTTACTCTCTTGCTTTTTATGAAAGATGTATAAATCCAAGTCCTTCAATGCTTCTTTATTACTGTTCATCTAAATGATGGAATCCTTATCTCCTCTCATACGTTGGAACATTATTCATCTATTGTCGATTCACCTTAACGTTGATCCATAATCTACCACTGACAACTTGAAACCTCTTACGTAATGCATTGTCACTAGGGCTTACGTCTCATTGAGGAATATCTGAAGTGACTTTCCTGATCCACCTGGGGGCGATACTATACTTCTATAACCATATTTCATAGCATCCCAATGTGATTCACATTACGTGGGTATTTTAATCCTATACAATTCATGAAATCATTATGCAATCAAAGGCCCAAATGTCATCCTTCATTTATCACAATTACACCCTCATTCTACTTCCAGGGTAGCATTCCATCTCTTTTAAATTCTATTAGTCTTAGACTCCTTTGAGTTCATTCAGGCTATACTGAGCGTTCTATAAATTATAGAAACCATTAGCTCTCTTGTTTTCATGTGCTTAATCCTGAGGACTTATCCATCCTTGTCACCTTCTCATACGCCCTTTCTTTTCCTTATTCATGTCTTCCTAAAACCTTGTCGCTTTACCATACTTTAGCTTGCAACCTACACATATCTATTTATACTACTCGCAACCTTCCTTCAACTTACTTGCATCGTAGATTTCCTTATGTTATTCTTGAACATCAAGTGAGACATGACATCGTCTCTAACTCTTCTTTACTCTCTTAACTAGGCCTCTCGATACCTAGAACCCATAGGCTGGAGGATATGCCACTGACGACGCCGCTACCATTCCTGGATACTGAATCCCAGCGCTTCTAGACTTCTATCTGCAGTATGAATTATTCGCAACCTTCTGCATTTGAGTATCTCATACGTTGTTCACCTTTACCTTATTTACCTTAAAATCTCGCATCACATCTTCTATCTCTTTGATGACCTTGCTTTCACACGGGTATAATTTACATCCACAACTTGAAGCTCTATTATACTACTTGTACCTTTGGTCCAAAAACAATCCGGTGGGAGCTTCATACTGACTTCTTATGAGGCTGGTACTTTACTAACTGGCTCTAACGTAGGGCCGTTATAGAATATGGTTGTTGTACTATCTCTCTTGTACCTCTGATGTTAAAAGTGATTCTGCAATGTTCTCAATCATGATGTCTTTAATTTTCTAGGTCCAATAATCAGACTCCTAATTTACTTCGTTGATGTAACTCTTTAGTTTTCTCTTCCTTCTGATCAGACTTTATGTAGTCTTAAGGTATCTTCCGATCTGCGGCTCCTGGTATTAGTAATTACTTTAGCCTTTCATGGGAGCTATGGAATTTTCATAATACAATCTTCCGACAATTCAATCTTTTGTCTATGCCCTAGGCTCGATTCTTTCTTTTAACTTATACCGGAGTCATCTATGGCTGTGTGAATGTCAATATATATGCTACATGGATAATATTCAAAAATTTTAAGTGTGTTCATAACGTAACTAACTCTGGATCATTGGTCGAATAATTCCTTTCATTCCATCTCATCTTTCTTTAAACGTAAGCAATTACTTTTCCTGGTCTTTCTGCCCCCTTGTTGCGTGCATACTTAGCTTATCTTAGTTCCCACGCATGCCGGAATTTTGTGCAACTCATATGATCTTGAGTATTACTTTTGACTTTACTTCCCCTTTACTAGCCACGGTAGGTGCCACTTTCTTATGGAGTGCATACAATGTTGTAGTGACACTGTTGTTACAAGACCATTTCCTTTCTAGGTCACTGTGCTTAGGTTGAAGTCTTCTTCCTTATTGCCTCAGCTAGTCTTTCGTTGTAGTACTTAGGGAGGACCCTCTGATTCTTTTAAAGCTGCGAGCTCATTCCATCGTATACTCGATGGAATTTTTTATGTCCTTCCTCGCCTATAATTTTTCGTAGTTACTTACCTCCACACCCTTGTGCTTGTAGGGTTGCTTTTGAACTGATATTTTGACTATCTTCCTAGTGGCATTCGCTTTTATTTTTGTAACACTCATACGGTACCTTTAACTTCCCCAACTCCTATCTGAATATTTCTCAAGGATCACGATGTCGTATCTGCGAGACTGAATTCCCCATGTTGGGGTTCACTATGTTTGTCTGTATCCTTTTGTCTAGCCATAACTAGGCTCTTCCTCGATCAACTACTAACTACTTGTTGGCCCATTCTCATATCAATATTCCGCGTAATCTTTCTTAGGTTATTTCCTTTGTCTTAACTTACGTCTCGCACATGTTCCTTGTCTGTCAATAACATCTCGGGCAGAAACCCTTACTTTCTCTCCTTGACGTCGTGTTTGCATAATGTTCTGGAATCGTAGCATATCTGTAGGATTTGAATAAGTGCAAGCTCATTACCTTTTCATTTTTTTATCGCATTCTTCCTTTACCATTCCATAGTTACTAGAACCACTTAATTCTGACTTAATGCTACATCACTCCATATTCCCCCTTTTAGGGGAGTACTAAGATTTAGCGCTACGACGATCTACCTATAGATGTTTTACCTCTTCATCTTTGGCGTCTTCTCACATCATCGATGACCCTTACGCGCCTTGCGGTAATCCTTTTGGTAGTCGCATTGGAGTCACAAACTTATTTCTCGAAATGAGGATATGACTTTATGACCTATACTCTTTTGTTGTCTCAAGGCCTGTCACCTATCGTCTTTTCCTTCACTTGAATATAGACTCTGTAATACTATCATCTTTTTGATCTACCGTTGTCATCCATGTTCTTACTCATAATGCTTCATTAACTCTCTGCTTATTTCCCTGCTAAAATTTCTGTCTATCACTTTATTCCGAAAACTTCAACAAGACATTCTTTTGATTTTAGCTCCCCTTGCCCCATCCACTGGCTCTTCGGGTTGCCTAACATTCTCTCTCTACTAACGACGGGAGCCATACTAAGATAATATTTATCTCTTCCAGGTTTCCAGTGCCTACCTTTGTAGTACCCATATCTCGCTGTATTATTTTAGAGTGCACTATGTGGGTGTCTCACAATGAGATCTATTAGCACATTTGCAATATTTTTCGGAAATGTCAACTAATGCTAACAATCCATCCATAATTTTTGCTTACTCTAACCCCAGTCGGATCCTAATGTCCCATCCTTCTCTTAAACCATATATTTTAGCTCCCATAAGGCATAACTGAGATAGGTGTGGCCGATTGTACATAACTCTGTTACTGTTGAAGGTAACTCAGAATGCTTATATTTCTTTGCTTGAATTGTAAATACTGTTAATCTTCATTAACTGAGTACCTCGTACCCTTCTTCACCTTGCTTCTTTTAATTGTTGAAGCTTGTATCTACCTTCTGAATTTCTCGTTACTTTTTTTACCATATGGGTGGATAGATATTCATGCCTTAGGGCTCCTTTTCTAGAAGCTCACACGTCTTAGTACACACATTATCTATTGGAAACCTTACATTTACTCCTCATAAGCATGATATAAAATCGAGTTCCTCTGGCTCAAGTCTTTCACAGCCGCATTCAATCTCTTTGCAACTGTCTTTCTAGATGTAGGTATCGTTGTATTATGAATATAATAGAATTTTGGGATCTGAATTCTTACAAGTGAGCTCTACCACACGATCTAGAGTAAGAAGAAAGAGTGACCATCCTAAATGCCTTGTAGCCTCCTGTTTATAAGTGTGGTGCACAACACACCCATAAACAAGACTCTACTAGACACAACTTGTAGACTCCCTAGGACAGAACTTCTCTGATAACACTTTTGTCACGGCCCAAATCGAAGGGCCATGACGGGCACCCGGTATCTTACTCAACCGAGTACCAAAATAACATATCTTTCTTATCGTACTATCATTGGTAACTGGGTCAACATGGCTACAACTCGTAATGTATAACTATAAGTGGGAAAGCACTGTATACATTGAACCATCTTTCTTAAACATGAATACATATGGGCCATCAAGGCCTCTAACATATTGTACAAAATGAATCTCTGTCTACAAAGCTTCTAAGAGTATTAAATGTCAAATGGGATAGGTTACCGGCATACCCATAAGTTTGTAGCAAAATGCTGACAAGATAACTCATAGACTCGGCTGCACTCCGAATGAGGTGGAGTCTTACCGATCCTTTGTTGAATGCTAACCTCGTCTACTATGAGGGCTCGTCAAACTGATTTTCTATACCTGTAGGCATGAATACAGGTTCCCCAACAAAGAACATCAGTACGAATAATGTACCGAGTATGTAAGGCACATAAATAAGTATATAAAAGACATGGAAGAGACATGGAGTACATGACTCAACCTGTAAGTCTGGATAACTCTGTAAATCATGAAATACTTATAGTGTCATGCATATGTGTATGAATGTCATGTCATGCATAGGTACATGTGTTTATAGCATCATCAAGCCTCTGAGGGCATCTCATCATATCATCTCGGCCACTGTGGGAAAAATCATCAGCGTATACCATCTGATCAGGTGGTGGTGCGTATATAACGTCGTAACCTTTATACATTTATATGCGTATATAACGCCATCTGGTCATGGGTCAATGTACATGTATAAATGAATGCAATGCATGAGAAGTTCGTCAATAAAATCTCTCGAAGTGTCATAAGACCATTATGCCTTTGAGTAATATGAAAAGTTTACTTATTTTTCCGAGACCCATGAACAGTTGATAGAATAATAGGACACGTGTGGAATCAAGAACATAAGCATCTATAGCATTTCTATGAATATAGTCATTTATGGAAGTGGTGCATTTTATCGTTTCGTTTGTATTGTATAGATCATGCCAAAAGGAAAGAAGGAATAATCTTAACATACCTGAACCGATTCTCTTGACAATCCTTCTAACACACGTTAATTACGACAAATCACGTAACAGCGGATCGAATTAGGGAAACATCCGCATGATATTATTGAGAAAGATTGTACCGTGCTTTCTTAGAATTGCATCTTACGCATAATCGGATCTTGTATGAAATTTGCTGAAGCTCATCCGTCACTTAGTAAATATGACCATCTTCAACTTGAGATTTTAGAGAAGCCTTTTGTTGTGCTAATCACGTTACCATTGAAAATTTGTATCAATCTCTCTTAAATGAATTAGAGATTTTATACCTTAATAGGGTAAGAAATATCTAAAAATGTTGTGCTTGAACTCCATCCGTAAGAAGAAATCTTATCAAGTCTTAGCATACTCTTTTGATAAGGTAAGAGATCAAGTCATAAAGATACATGTTGTGGGCCCCACTTTGATGATGACTTGGCCACAAATACTCTCTTAAAATGCCACCTTGTAATGAGAGTTAAGAGTCGTTTTCTTTGTCTTAGCTTGCTGAACTTCAGGAGCAGGACTAGTGGGTGTATCGTCATCCGGTTGCGTTTCGTCAAAATCTATTTCTTCATCATCATTTTCATCAATAGTTGGATTACCATAAATAGCATTCATATATTCACGGTTTAATTGTTCACCGGGTGCAATATTATGGCACAATTGACTCTCGGTAAATTATAATAAACTATTATCGCTATCAAGAATAGGAGGTGTAGGACGAGTAACATGTTTGGGTCGGGGAGCCGGGGGAAGTGGAGGAGGAACAAATTGGCCACTAGATTCACCACTATTCGATTTTCCCTTATTTTTACTAAACATATTTTTTAAGGAATAAGCCATCTTAATTAATCAAGCAAAATAAATAAAACAAACAAAATTATAATATTAAAACTTAAGAGTTGGAACGAGTTTACCGAATTGACAAACAACTTGTTGGAAATTGATTATCGTTGAAGACATCAATTCACCAACTTCACAATTGTTTCACAAATTGTAACAATAAAGTAAGCAATAGTAACAATTATAGAATTAAATTAGAGAGAGATTGTGATAGATGGATGATGTTGTAAGAAAATATGAAATAACGATGGGGTATTTATAGTTGAAAATAGAGAAAAAGTGTAATTATAAAAAGTTTGGGATTAAAACAAAGATTGGGGGGCCAAATGGCTATTTTATAAATAGCCAACGACTATTTTTGACAGCCCAACGGCTATTGTTTTTTTAAAAAATAGCCCCAAATCAGAGGACCGGCCCAAGAGACCGGACCAAACGGTCCTGGCCCGTTTAGCCGTTTGGCCCGCGGTCCCGTGCCAGTCCCCGGCCTGGACCGACCCACTTGCCAGTCCGTCAGTCTGCAGGTGAAAGGCTGTACTAAGATTCACCTGAGTACCCAAACCTTGCTGAAATTTCTTCCAAAATTTAGCAGTGAATTGTCCCCCCCAATCCGAAATGATGGAAACTGGGATGCCATGCAACCTGACTATTTCTTTGATATATAACTTAGCATACTGCTCCGCTGTGTCGGTAGACTTAACCGGCAAAAAGTGTGTTGACTTCGTGAGTCTATCCACAATCACCCAAATCGAGTCAAACTTACAAGGGGTACGGGGTAATCCTACCACAAAGTCCATATTAATCATTTCCCACTTCCACATTGGAATTTCTATGTTCTGTGCCAACCCACCAGGCCTTTGGTGTTCGGCCTTCACTTGCTGACAATTCGGACATCGTGACACAAAGTCCGCCACATTCCTCTTCATATCATTCCACCAATAGACGTACTTAAGATCATGATACATTTTTGTAGAACTTGGGTGCACGAAATACCTAGATGTGTGAGCCTCAGTCATAATTCTTTCCTAGATACTATCAACATTTGGAACACATAGTCGCCCTTGGTACCTTAGTGTACCATCATCCATGCCAAGAGAAAAGGTCATGGTCTTATGTTTATGAATCCCCTCTTCCAGTTGCACTAACAATGGATCGTTGTATTGCTTCTCTTTGACTTCCACAACAAGGGATGATTCAGCCCTATTTTGTACAATTACCCCTCTTTCACTAGAGTCCGCAAGACGAACTCCCAAACTAGACAATCGGTGAACTTTCTTGGCTAATGGTCTTTGATATGCCTCAAATTGAGCCAAACTACCCATAGATTTCTGGCTAAGAGCATCTGCCACAACATTGGCCTTTCCCGGATGATATAGAATATCAATGTCGTAGTCCTTGAGTAACTCAAGCCATTTTCGCTGCCTCAGATTCAATTCCTACTGCTTGAAAATATATTGAAGGCTCTTATGGTCCGTGAATATATCAACATGGACCCCATATAAATAATGACGCCAAATTTTCAATGCAAATACCACTGCCGCAAGTTCTAAATCATGTGTTAGATAGTTCTTTTCATGATTCTTTAGTTGCCTAGAAGCATAATCAATAACCTTCCTATGTTGCATTAATACATGCCCAAGCCCAATTCTTGAAGCATCACAATATACCACAAATCCATCTATACCCTCTGGTAGAGTCAATACCGGCGCCAAAGTCAATCTTGATTTCAATTCTTCGAAGCTTCATTCACAAGCATCGGACCACTGGAACTTAACTGCCTTCTGCGTCAATTTAGTCAATGGAGAGGCAAGAGTGGAGAACCACTCCACGAACCTCCTATAATACCCGGCCAAACCCAAGAAACTGCGAATCTCTATTGGAGTAATAGGTCTAGGCCAATCCTTCACCGCTGCAATCGTTTGAGGATCAACCTTAATTCCTTCTCCGGAGATGACATGACCCAGGAATGTAACAGATTCAAGCCAAAATTCACATTTCGAGAACTTTACATACAATTGGTGTTGATGAAGCGTCTGCAGAACTACCCTGAGGTGGTCGGCGTGATCCTCTCGACTTCGTGAATATACAAGGATGTCGTCAATGAATACTATCACAAAGGAGTCAATAAAAAGCTTGAAGACTCGATTCATTAGATCCATAAAAGCTGCTGGGGCATTTGTTAGCCCAAAAGACATCACCAGAAATTCAAAATGCCCATATCAGGTTCTAAAAGCTGTTTTTGGAATATCCTGCTCCCTAACCTTCAATTGATGATACCCGGATCTTAAATCAATTTTGGAGATGTACCTGACACCTTGCAATTGATCAAACAAGTCATCTATCCTTGGTAGTGGGTATTTATTTTTGACTGTGACCCTGTTGAGCTACCGATAGTTAATACACATTCTCAATGACCCATCTTTCTTCCTTACAAAAAGGACCGGTGCGCCCCAAGGTGACACACTTGGCCGGATAAAACCCTTTTCTAACAAATCTCTCAATTGTTCCTTTAGCTCCTTCAATTCCGCCGGTGCCATTTTGTAGGGTGGAATAGATATAGGATGCG
Source organism: Nicotiana otophora (assembly GCA_000715115.1). Taxonomy (NCBI): domain Eukaryota; kingdom Viridiplantae; phylum Streptophyta; class Magnoliopsida; order Solanales; family Solanaceae; genus Nicotiana; species Nicotiana otophora. Next base: position 36,039 of record AWOL01S0037821.1, on the reverse strand, counting down.
TATCTGGCATCACATCAATTCCAAAATCTATCTCCTTGTCTGGTGGGATCCCAGGGAGTTCATCCGGAAAGACACCCGAAAATTCATTAATAACAGCCACAGACTCAAATGTAGGTGCCTCAACATCGGTGTCCTTAACTCGGACCAAATAGTAAATGCACCCCTTGTTGATCATCATTGTGTTCTTAAGGTAGGAAATAAACCTACCCTTTGGCACCACATCATCACCCTTCCACTCAATAACCGGCTCATTTGGAAATTCGAACCTAACAGTTCTAGTTCGGCAATCAAGCTTGGCAAAACATGAATGAAGCCAATCCATCTCCATTATCACATCAAAATCGACCATTATCAATTCAATAAGATCAACCACGGTGTCCCGACCATGCAACGTGATAACACAATCCCTATAAACCCGCGTGGCCAAACTAGATTCACCAACTAGAGTAGATACAAAGAACGGCTCATGAAGCTGTTCTGGTTCTATCCCAAATTCCATAGCAAAATAAGGAGTAACATATGACAAAGTGGAACTGGGATCAATAAGAGCATACACATCATGAGATTAGACAGTCAATATACCCGTGACAACATCTGGAGAAGCCTCTGATTCTCGATGCCTCTGCATAGCATAAAATCTGCTCGGTTCTTCCGAATTTTGTGCACCACCCCTAGCTGCACCACGCCCTGCAGGTGCTGGAGTGCCTCGAGCTGGAGGTGCTGTGGATGTAGTACCTGCATAATTAGTTGGTTGTGCCACACCTTTGCCCATGTTTCGGCGGGACGAGCGACAATCTCTCTGAATGTGACCCCTCACACCACACCCATAGCATACTGGTAGGTCCATGAAGCAGGACCCAAAGTGCATCCTCCCACACTTAGGGCATGGAAGCCTCCGCTGCTAAAACCTTATGTCGGG
>AWOL01S0037821.1:703-18393 GCA_000715115.1 Nicotiana otophora | reverse complement strand
TTTAGATTGAGATCTTGTAAATGGCCTTGGAGCTTCCAAAACTCTATCCTTGTCCTTGATGCTATCATTCCCCTCTTCTTGAAAAGAATTCGTCCCCAAATTCGATCCTACATCAAACAAAGACAAGTCAGCAACATTGAATGTGAACAGATGGCATTATATACGCGTATATATATATGGGATATGGAAAAAGGTTATGGCGTTATATATGCACCACCACCTGATCAGCTAGTATACATTAATGATTTGCCCACAGTGGCCGAAATGATATGATGGAATGCCATCAGAGTTTTGATGATGTTATGAACGCATATGCATCACATTATAAGTATTGAATGATTAACAGAGCTATTCAGACTTACATGTCGAGTCTTTTACTCCATGTTTCTCTTATGTCTATTATTTACTGATTTTCATTCCTTACATACTCGAAACATTATTTATATTGATGTCCCTTTTGCCTGGGGATGCTGTGTTTCATGCCACAGGTCTCGATAGATAGGTCAAGAGTCCTCCAAGTAGGCTATCAGCTCAGCAGAAGGTGTTGGTGCCCTATATTTGCTCCGGAGTTGCTTGTTTGATTAGTATGATTTAGACGTGTATTGTTTGTTATGGCGGGACTCTGTCCCGACCTTTATGACGATTATGTATTCTTAGAGGGTTGTAGACAGATGTCATGTACATAAAAGATTGTATGGCCTTGTCGGCCTATGTTTAGTATACGAGTGGTTATTTTGGTCTTATAGGCCCGTATGTCTTATGTATAAGTTGGTATTACATGTTGTATTCTACTTATCTCACGGAAGGCTCTTTGGCTCAGTTATCTATGATAGTATGATACGTAAAGATACGTTATGTTGGTACTCAGTTGAGTTACTCGGTGCACGTCGCGGCCCATCGGTTTGGGTCGTGACAAAAGTGGTATCAGAGCTCTTCTGTCCTAGGGAGTCTACAAGCCGTGTCTAGTAGAGTCTTGTTTATGGGTGTGTCGTGCACCACACTTATAAGCAGGAGGCTACAGGGCATTTAGGACGGTCACTCTTTCTTCTTACTCTAGATCATGTGGTAGAGCTCAGTTGTAAGAACTCACTTTCCTAAACTCTATCTTATTCATAATACGATGATGCCTACATCCAGAAAGACGGTTGGTAAGAGATATAGCTGTGGAAGAGTTGAGTCAGAGGAACTCAATTTTTGCATCATGCTTATGATGGATAAATATGAGGTATTCAACAGATCATGTGTGTACCTATATGTTGAAAAGCAATGAGAGATTCAGAAGGTAGATATAAGTTTCAACAAGTAAAAGAAGCAAGGTGAAGAAGGGTACAAGGTACCCAGTTAGTAAAGATGAACATTATCTACAATCCAGGAAGAAAGATATAAGCATTTTGAGTTACCTTCAACAGTAACAGAGGTATGTACAATTGACCACACCCATCTCATTTATGCCCTATGGGGGCTGATAGGTGTAGTTTAAGAGAAGGACGGGATATCAGGATCCCGCTTGGGTTAGAGTAACCTAAAATGGTGAATGGATTGTTTGTATTAGTTGACATTTTCGAAGGATATTGCAAATGTGGTAATAGATCTCCTTGTGAGACACCCAGATGGTGCACTCTAAAATAGTACAGCTAGATATGAGTACTACAAAGATAGGCACTGGAAGCCTTGAAGGGATAAATATTACCTTAATGTGGCTCCCATCCCTAGCAGAACGGGAATGTTAGGCAACTCGAAGGACCAGGGGAGCTAAAAGCAAAAGAATGTTTCGTTGATATTTTCAGAATAAAGTGATTGATATAAATGTTAGAAGGGAAATAAGAAGAGAGTTAATAACACATTATGAGTAAGATGTGATACATGGATGACAACAGTAGATCAAAAGGATGACAGTATTACAGAGTCTATAGTCAAGTAAAGGAAAAGACAAGAGGTGATAGTCCTTGAGACAACAAAAGAGTATAGGCCATAAAGTCTTATCCTCATTTCGAGATAAGTTCGTGATTCCAACGCTACTACCAGAAGGAAAAGTTAGACCCTAGAATAATAGAAATCAGTATGGGCTGGTGAACAAGATAAACTAAACATGAATTAGGGATTGAGTAAATTGATAATGGTCGGCATCATGAGGATTTCAGATTGTGTTCCGGGGCTAATAGAATGGACAATAGAAGAAGATTCATAAAAAATTCAGAGAATGGTCATTCAGGAAGATGCTTCCCTAAAGCAAGCAATGGTTAAGTTTAAGGGACTGTACGTTCCAGTTCTACTAAGTGTCACCCTCGTGAGTAAGGAATTTTGTTATCCTTGGTACAGAAGGATTACCGCAAGGCGAGTAAGGGTCATTGATGATATGAAAAGACTCCAAAGATGAAGAGGTAAAACATCTATATGTAGATCGTCGTAGCTCCAACTCTTAGTACTCCCCTAAAGGGGAATATATGGAGTGATGTCGCATGAAGTCAGAATTAAATGGTTCTAGTAATTATGGAATGGTAAAGGAAGAATGCGATAAAAATGAAAAAGGAATGAGCTTGCACTTACCCCAATCCTACAGATATGCTACGATTCCAGAACATTATTCAAGCACGACGTCAAGGAGAGGAAGTAAGGGTTTCTGCCCGAAATGTTATTGATGAATAAGGAAGCAGTGCGAGACATAAGTGAAGACAAACAAAATAACCCAAGAAAGATTACGCGGAATGTTGATATGAGAATGGGCCAACAAATAGTTAGCAGTTGATTCAGGAAGAGCCTAGTTATGCTAGACAAGAGGATATGGACAAATCAATAGATCGTGCAAGATAAACATAGTGAACCCCCAACATGGGGAATTCAGTCTCGCAGGTATGACATTGTGATCCTTGAGAAATATTCAGACAAGAGTTGGGGTAGTTTTAAAGGTACCGTATGAATGTTATGGAAATAAAAGATAGTCTCACTGGGAAGACAATCAAAAATTCAGTTCAGGAGCAACCCTACAAGCATAAGAGCGTGGAAATAAGTAACTCCCGATAATTATATGCGAGGAAGGACATCAAAAATTCCATCGAGTATAAGATGTAATAAGCTCGCAGCTTTACAAGAGTCAGAGGGTCCTCCCTATGTACTACAATGAAAGACTAACTGGGGAAATAAGTAAGAAGGCTTTACTTAAGCACAGTGACCTAAAGAGAAAATGGTCTTGTAACAACAGTCTCACAACAACATTGTATGCACTCCATAAGAAAGTGGCACCTAGCATGGCTAATGAGCGGGAAATGAAACCAAAAGTAATATTCAAGATCATTTGAGTTGCACGAAAACTCTGGCATGCGTGGGAACTAATATAAGCTAAGTATGCACGGAACAAGGGGGAATAAAGACCAGAAAAAGTAATAGCTTACGTTTAAAAACAATTGAGAGGAAACAAAAGGAATTATTCGATCAATGATCCACAGTTAGTTACGTTATGAACGCACTTAAGAGTTCGGAGTATTATCCATGCAGCATATATGTTGACAATCATACAACCGTAGAAGACTCCGATATAAGTTAAAAGAAAGAATTGAGTCCAGGTCATGGATAAAGATTGAATTGTTAAAAAGAGTGTATCATGGATATTCCATAGCGTCCATGAAAGGATAAAGTAATAACTAATACCAGGAGCCGTAAATCGGAAGATAGCTTAAGCAGATAAAGGTTGATCAGAAGGAAGAGGAAACTAAAGAGTTACATCAACCTGGTAAATCAGGAGTCTGATTATTGTCCCCGGACAATTATAGACATCGTGATTAAGAACATTGCAGAATTACTCTTAATATCAGAGGTACAAGAGAGATAGTACAACATCCATATTTTATGAAGACTCTACGATAAAGCCAGTTAGAAGAGTACTAACCTCATAAGAAGTCAGTATGAAGCTCTCACCGGATTGTGTATGCACCAGAGGTGCAAGTATTATAATAGAGCTTCAAGTTGTGGATGTGACTTATACCTGTGTGGAAGCAAGGTCATGAAAGAAATAGAAGATGTGATGCGAGATTTTAAGGTAAATAAGGTAAAGCTGAACAACGTACGAGATATTCAAATGCAGAAGGTTGCTAATATTCCATACTGCATATAGAAGGCTAAAAGCGCTGGGATTCAGTATTCAGGAATGGTAGCGGCATCGTTAGTGGCATATCTTCCAACCTATGGGTTCTAGGTTGTTATATGTCATGTTTTCGTACGTGAAAGTACGCCATAAGTAAATTGATATAAGCCCAGAAACGCAATGTTACATCCCGCATCTTTCGTACGTTAAAGTTTTGTCGTAAGTTAAGCAACATAAGTTCAGGAATGAGATTATTTTGGGATTATAAGTATTATGTTATTTCAAACAAGTGATAAGTAAATTCGTGAAGGTGAGAGGGTAAGAGAACCAAAGAAAATGAATTTCGTCGAAATTTGACATTTTGGGGTAAAATACGGTCTAAGCTATAATGCCCCGTATTTATGGACTAGTGCCATACAAGATACATCATTGCCATGATAGTAAGGTGAGAAAGTGTGTTAAAAGTGAGTGGTATTGTAAGTAATTTGAGATAATTTTTAATTATATTGGTAATTGGTTAATTGTTGGATTAGTGGAGAATTACCAAGTTAATTGCTAATTAATTAAAATTGGATAAATGTGATAGATCTTACCACCAACGTGGCAGCCCAGGAAGTGGATAAAAAGCCACTAAGTGACTCATATAATACATGGAAAGGTGTCACATTATAAGAGTACACAACAAGGTTTATATTCTCCTTAGCTTTTTGAACGTAAATAGCATATATGTATTCACTTTAGCATTCTTTAAGCCTTCTGAAAGTGATTTACACAAATATATATAAGCATTTTAGCATTCTTTTAAGCCTTTTGAACGTGATTTACACAAATATCTGCACCTTAGCAATACAAGCTAATCTTTGCTTATTCCTTAGTAACCAATGATTAGAGATCAAGAATGGAATTCAATCTCTTAAGGAGTGGGCTGGCTGTGAGTTTCCATCTTCCTACAACTAGTTTGATTCATGTTTCATCAATATGAATTCATATGTTGCCTTAAAAATCCAAACTGAATCTCTTATAGAAGAGTGGCTGATCATGAGCTCTTTAAACAGCAAAACAAATCCGTACCAAGAAGTGATAACGTTCGTTGATTGATTGATTTTGTAAAGCGTAAATTGCAAATTCTACAAGAATCGATTCATGTATGTTAAGGCTATCCCTTTTTCGTGATCCATACGATACAAACGAAATGAGTAAACGCACAATTTTCATAAATGACTCTATTCATAGATGTATTAGGGGTGTCTATATTATTGATTTCCCATGTAAATTATTATTATATCTTCTATTCATGGGTCTCAAAAAAATACGTATATGATAAAGTTTATCCGAAAGGCATATTGATTTTTATGACATTCCGAGAAATCTTATTAACGTATTTCTTATGCATTTCATGCATTTATACATGTATCCATGACCAGATGGTGTTATATACGCGTATATTATATGTATATGGGATATGGGAAAAAGGTTATGGCATTATATACGCACCACCACCTGATCAGCTGGTATACGTTTATGATTTGCCCACAGTGGCCGAAATGATATGATGGGATGCCCTCAGAGGCTTGATGATGTTATGAACGCATATACCAATACATGGTATAACATTTATACGCATGTCCATGAAATTATAAAAATGAAATGATTCATAGAGCTATGCAGACGTACATGTCGAGTTTTTTACTCCATGTTTCTCTCATGTCTATTATTTACTGATTTTTACTCCTTACATACTCGGTACATTATTTGTACCGACGTCCCTTTTGCCTGGGGACGTTGCGTTTCATGCCTGTAGGTCCTGATAGACAGGTTGAGAGTCCTCCAAGTAGGATATCAGCTCAGCGGAAGGTATTGGTGCGCTCCATTTGCTCCGGAGTTGCTTATGTGGTCCGTATGAGTAGGACATGTACTAATTAGTATGGCGGGGCCCTTTCCCGACCTTTATGACATTTCTGTACCCTTAGAGGCTTGTAGACATATGTCGCATACGTGAAAGATTGTAAGGCCTTGTCGGCTTATGTTTTGAATTTATAAATGATCATGTTGGCCTATTAGGCCCGTATGTCACGTGTATATGATGATGTAATAAGAAAGATACGTTACGTTGGTAGTCGGTTGAGTAAGGTACCAGGTGCCCGTCGCGGCCCATCGGTTTGGGTCGCGACAAAAGTGGTATTAGAGCAGTTCTGTCCTAGGGAGTCTACAAGCCGTGTCTAGTAGAGTCTTGTTTATGGGTGTGTTGTGCACTACACTTATAAGCAGGAGGCTACAGGGCATTTAGGACTGTCACTCTTTCTTCTTACTCTAGATCGTGTGGTAGAGCTCAGTTGTAGGAACTCAATTTCCTAAACTCTATCTTATTCATAACACGACGATGCGTACATCTAGAAAGACAGTTGGTAAGAGATTGCATATGGCTGTGAAAGAGTTGAGTCAGAGGAACTCGATTTTGCATGATGCTTATGATGGATAAATGTAAGGTCTTCAGCAGATCGTGTGTGTACCTTGACGTGTAAGCCTTTTCATAAGGAGCCTTACGGCAAGAATATCTATCCACCCTATGGTGAAATGCAATGATAGATTTAGAAGATAGATACAAGTTTCAACAAGTAAAAGAAGCAAGATGAAGAAGAGTACGAGGCGCCCAACTAATGAAGATTATTAGTATTTACAATTCAAACTGAGGAATATAAGCCTTTTGAGTTACCTTCAACAATAACAGAGGTATGTATAATTGGCCACACCGATCTCGGTTATACCCTATTGAGGGCTAACAGGTGTAGTTTAATAAAAGGACGGGATATCAGGATCAGAATGGGGTTAGAGTAACACAAAATGGTGAATGGATTGTTTGTGTTAGTTGGCATTTCCGAAGGATATTACAAAGGTGTTAATAAGATCTCCTTGTGAGACACTTAGAAGGTGCATTCTAGAATATTACAATTAGATGTGAATACTAGCGTGATAAAAAATTCAGAAGATAGGCGCTAAAAGCCTGGAAGGGATAAATATTATCTTAGTGTAGCTCGCGTCCCTAGTAGAGCGAGAACGTTAAGCAACCCGAAGAGCCACCGGATGGAGAAAAGGGAAGCTAAGAACAAAAGAATGTCTTATTCGAGTTTTCAGAATAAAGTGATAGACATAAATGTTAGCGAGAAATAAGAAAAGCGTTAATGAAGCATTATGAGTAAGATGTGATACATGGATGACAACGGTAGATGAAAAGATGACAGTATTACAAAAGAGTCTATAGTCAAGTGAAGGGAAAGACGAGAGGTGATGGGCCTTGAGACAACAAAAGAGTATAGGCCATAAAGTCATATCCTCATTTCGAGAAATAAGTTTGTGACTCCAACACGACTACCACAAGGAAAAGTTAGACCCCAGAGTAATAGAAATCAGTATGGATTGACGAACAAGGTAAACTAAACATGAACCTAGACTAAGTAATAGTCGGCATCATGAGAATTTCAGAAATTGCGTCTCGACGATAATAGAATGGATGACAGAAGAATACCCTTTAAAGGTCATTCAGGAAGACGCTTCCCTAAAGCAAGCAAGGTGAGCAAAGTTAAGCTTAAGGGACTGTATGTACCGGTTACACTAAGTGTTATCCTCGCGAGTGAGGAATTTCGTTATCCTTGGTACAGAAGGATTACCGCGAGGCGAGTAAGGATCATCGATGATGTGAAAAAATACCAAAGATGAAAAGGTAAAACATCTATACCTAGATCATCGTAGCACTAAATCTTAGTGCTCCCCTAAAGGGGGGAATATAGTTTGATGTGGCATTAAGTCAGAATTAAGTGGTTCTAGTAACTATGGAATGGTAAAGGAAGAATGCGATAAAAAATAAGAAAGGGATGAAATTGTACTTATTCAAATCCTACATATATGCTACGATTCCAGAACATTATGCAAACACAACGTCAAGGGAGGAGGTAAGGGTTCCTGCCTGAGATGTTATTGATAGATAAGGAGCCAGTGCATGACGTAAGTTAAGATAAAGGAAATGACCCATGAAAGATTACGCAAAATATTGATATGAGAATGAGCCAACGATTAGTTAGTAGCTGATTTAGGAAGAGAGTAGTTATGGCTAGACAAGAGGATACAGATAAATCAAGAGATTGTGTAAGACGTACATATAGAACCCCAACATGAGGAATTCAGTCTCACAGATACGACATCGTGACCCTTGAGAAATATTCAGATAAGAGTTGGGGTAGTTAAAGGTTCCGTATGAATGTTGTGGAAATAAAAGATAGTCTCACTAGGGAAACACTCAAAATATCACTTTAGGAGCAACCCTACAAGCACAAGGGCGTGGAAATAAGTAACTACAGATAATTATAGGCAAGGAAGAATATCTAAAATTCCATCAAGTACACGATGTGATAAGCTCGCAGCTTCAGAAGAGTCAGAAGGTCTTCCCTAAGTACTACAACGAAAGACTATAAGGAAGAAGGCTTCAACCTAAGCATAGTGACTTAAAGAGGCCATGGTCATGTAAAAAAAAAAAAAATTACTACAACATTGTATGCACTCCATGAGAGAGTGGCACCTACCATGGCTAAGGAATGGGAAGAAAAATCAAAAGTAATATTCTAGACCATGTGAGTTGCACAAAAATTCCGGCATATGTGGGAACTAAGATAAGCTAAGTATACACGCAACAGAGGGGCAGAAAAACCAGGAAAAGTAATAGCTTACGTTTATAGGAAGCTCAGAGGGAACAAAAGGGATTATGCACTTAAGACTTCAGAATGATATCCATGCACCATATATGTTGACATTCATACAGTCGTAGATGACTCCGGTATAAGTTAAAAGAAAGAATTGAGCCTAGGGCATAGACAAAGGATTGAATTATCAGAAGATTGTATCATGGATATTCCATAGTGCCCATGAAAGGCTAAAGTAATAACTAATACCGTGAGCCACATATTAGAAGATAGCTTAAGCCTACATAAAGGCTGATCAGAAGAAAGAGGAAACTAAAAAGTTGCAACAACGAAGTAAATAAGGAGTCTGATTATCGAACCCAGAAAATTATTGAAATCGTGATTGAGAACATTGCAGGATCACTCTTAATATAAGAGATACAAGAGAGAAAGCACAACAACCATGTTCTATAACGGTCCTACGATAAAGCCAGTTGGAAAAGTACCAGCCACATAAGAAGTCAGTACGAAGCTTCCACCGGATTGTGTATGCACCAGAGGTGCAAATATTATAATAGAGCTTCAAGTTATGGACGTGAATTACACCTATGTGGAAGGGAGGTCATGAAAAAGATAGAAGATACAATGAAAAATTTTAAGGTAGTAAGGTAAAGGTGAACAACGTATGAAATACTCAAATGCAGAAGGTTGTGAATAGTCCATACTTGGATAAAAGGCTAGAAGCGCGGGGATTTAGTATCCAGGAATGATAGCAGCATCGTTAGTGGCATATCTCATAGCCTATGATTTTTAGGTACCGAGAGATCTATCCAACAGAGTAAAGAAGAGTTAGAGACGATGTGATGTCTCACTTGATGTTCCAAAATAACATAATGAAATCTATGGTGCAAACAAGTTAAAGGAAGGTTGTGAGTAGTATAAATAGATATGTAAAGGTCGTAAGCTAAAGAATAGTAAAGCGACAAGGTTTTATGACAGAAGTAAGGATAAGAAAGGGAAAGTGAGAAGGTGAGGAGAAATGGATAAGTCCTTAGGATTAAGCCCATGAAAACAAGAAGAGCTGATGGTTTCTCTAAGTTATACAAAGCTCAGTATAGCTTGAATGAACTCAAAGGAGGCTAAGGCTAATAGCATTTAGCAGAGGTGGAATGTTGCCCTGATAGTACAATGATGGTGTAATTGTGATAGATAAAGGATGACGATTGGGCCTTCAATTGAGTAATGATTTGAAGAGGATTTCATGAATTGTACGGGATTAAAATACCCAAGTAAGTGAATCACATTAGGGATGCTATGATATGAAATATGGTTATGAAAGTATAGTATCGCCCCCAGCTGGATCAGGAAAAGCACTTCATGTTCCACGATGCAGTGTAATCCCTAGTGGCAATATTTTACGTAAGAAGTTTCAAGATATCAGTGGTAGATTGTAGATCAACATTGAGGTAAATCAACAATGGATGGATAGAAGTTACAAAATACAAAATGAGTTATGGCAATATTCGTAAGTTCTACAAAGTACCGACCGAAGAACTTCAATACACCTATAGATGCCCAGAGGGACATCTTATCAAGTTCTATATATGTTCCCAAAGTGAAGCCTAAAGATTGACTAAAAGCTGAAGGGAAGAGTCACATAGGAGCACATGCAAGGAAAAAGTCCTAGAGGCTTCATGGCGAAAGGTAACAAGAGTTACGAGATTGGAAGAATTCCGACCACAGACAGAGGCCTAAAGGGGGGAATGCCCTGGCCTTTAGATTTATTCAAAGAGCAGTTGCCTAAATGGCAAGGAGAATATTAAAGTATTCAAAAGACATAAGTTATGAAAATGATAAGTGCGTCAGTCAACATTCGAGGACGAATGTTCCAAAGGGGGGAATGATGTTACACCCCATGTTTTCGTTCGTGAAAGTACGCCATAAGTAAATTGATATAAGCTCGAAAATGAGATGTTACATCCTTTATTTTTCGTACGCTAAAGTTTCGTCGTAAATTAAGCAACATAAGTTCGGGAATGAGATTATTTTGGGATTATAAGTATTATGTTATTTCAAAGAAGAGATACGTAAATTCGTGAAGGTGAGAGGGTAAGCGAACCAAAGAAAATGAATTTTGTTTAAATTTGATATTTTGGGGTAAAATATCCCATACTTATGGACTAGTGCCATACAAGGTACTACATGACCATGATAGTAAGGTTACAAAGTGTGTTAAAAGTGAGTGGTATTGTAAGTAATTTGAGATAATTCTTAATTATGTTGGTAATTGGTTAATTATTAGATTAGTGGGGAATTACCAAGTTAATTGGTAATTAATTAGAATTGGATAAGGTTGATGGATCTTACCACCAACGTGGCAGCCCAGGAAGTGGTTAAAAAGCCACTAAGTGACTCATATAATACATGGAAAGGTGTCACATTATAAGAGTACACAACAAGGTTTATATTCTCCTTAGCCTTTTGAACGTAAATAGCATATATGTATTCACTTTAGCATTCTTTAAGCCTTCTGAAAGTGATTTACACAAATATATATGCACTTTAGCATTCTTTAAGTCTTTTGAACGTGATTTACACAAATATATGCACCTTAGCAATACAAGCTAATCTTTGCTTATTCCTTAGTAACCAAGGATTAGAGATCAAGAATGGAATTCAATCTCTTAAGGAGTGGGTTGGCTGTGAGTTTCCATCTTCCTACAACTAGTTTGATTCATGTTTCATCAATATGAACTCATATGTTGCCTTAAAAATCCAAACCGAATCTCTTATAGAAGAGTGGCTGATCGTGAGCTCTTTAAATAGAAAAACAAATCCGTACCAAGAATTGATAACGTTCGTTGATTGATTGATTTTGTCAAGCGTAAATTGCAAATTCTACGAGAATCGGTTCATGTATGTTAAGGCTATCCCTTTTTCGTGACCCATACGATACAAACGAAACGATTAAACGCACAATTTTCATAAATGACTCTATTCATAGATGTACTAGGGGTGTCTATATTATTGATTCCCAATGTGAATTATTATTATATCTTCTGTTCATGGGTCTCAACAAAATACGTATTTGATAAAGTTTATCCGAAAGGCATATTGATTTTTATGACATTCCGAGAAATCTTATTAACGTATTTCTTATGCATTTAATGCATTTATACATGTACATTGATCCATGACCAGATGGAGTTATATACGCGTATATTATATGTATATGGGATATGGGAAAAGGTTACGGCGTTATATACGTACCACCACCTGATCAGCTGGTATACGTTGATGATTTGCCCACAGTAGCCGAAATGATATGATGTGATGCCCTCAGAGGCTTGATGATATTATGAACGCATATACCTATGCATGCTATGACATTTATACTCATATGCATGACATTAAAGGTATTTAATGATTCACAGAGCTATTCAGACATACATGTCGAGACTTTTACTCCATGTTTCTCTCATGTCTATTATTTACTGATTTTCATTCCTTAAATACTCGGTACATTATTTATACTGACATCCCTTTTGCCTGGGGATGCTGAGTTTCATGCCACAGGTCTCGATAGACAGGTCGAGAGTCCTCCAAGTAGGCTATCAGCTCAGCGGAAGGTGTTGGTGTGCTCCATTTGCTCCGGAGTTGCTTGTTTGGTCAGTATGATTTAGACGTGTATTGTTTGGTATGACGGGACTCTGTCCCGACCTTTTATGATGATTATATATTATTAGAGGCTTGTAGACAGATGTCATGTACGTAAAAGATTGTATGGCCTTGTCGGCCTATGTTCAGTATACGAATGGTTATTTTGGTATTATATGCCCGTATGATACGAAAAGATATGTTATGTACTCTGTTGAGTAAGGTACTGGGTGCCCGTCGTGGCCCATCAGTTTGGGTCGTGACAATAAGATAACCAGAATAAAACAAAAGGGAATACCTGATATAGGACGACCCAACATGTTATAAAAACTTATACATATGACATACGGGCCTATAAGACCAAAATAATCGCACGTACACTGAACATAGGCCGACAAGGCCATAAAATCTTTCATATACATGACATTTGTCTACAAGCCTCTAAGGGTACATAAACATCATAAAGGCCGGGACAGGGCCCTGCCATACCAATAAATATATGTCCAAAACATACTGACCGAATAAGTAAGTCCGGAGCAAGTGGAGTGTACCAATACCTTCTGTTAAGCTGATAGTCTACTAGGAAGACTCTCAACCTATCTATCGGGACCTGTGGGCATGAAACGTAGTGTCCCCAGGCAAAATGGCCGTCAGTACAAATAAAGTACCCGAGTATGTAAGGCATGAAAAGCAATATCTAATAGACATGAAAGAAACATAGAGTAAAAGACTCAACCTGTAAGTCTGAATAGCTTTGGGAATCATAAGACATTTATAATGTCATGCATATACATATAAATGTCATACCATGCATATGTATATGTGTACATAACATCATCAAGCCTCTGAGGGCATCCCATCATATCATCTCAGCCATTGTGGGTGAAATCAGCAATGTATACCAGGTGGTCAGGTGGTGGTGCGTATATAACGCCATAACCTTTCCCTATATCCCATATATATAATATACGCGTATATAACGCCATCGGGTCATGGGTCAATGTACATGTATAAATGAATGCAATGCATAATGAAGTAAGTCAGTAAGATCTCTCGGAATGTCAAAAGATGAATATGCCTTTGATTAATATCATGACATAAACTTTATCAACTTATGTATTTTCTGAGACCCATGAACAGACGATATAATATTAGGACACATGGGGAATCAAGAACATAGACACCCCTAGTACTTCTAAGAATAGAGTCATTTTATGACAATTTTACATTTGCTCATTTCGTTTGTATCATATGGATCATGCCAAAAGGAAAGAAGGGATAGCCTTAACATACCTCAAGTCGTCAATGCAACTCGACAAAATCTTATGACAACTAGCGCGCCAACCCTATAACAAAGAAATACATGTACAACTTAGATGGCGCTAGTATATCACGTATCTTAAACGATAACTCGATTCTAAAATAAAACGGGCAGCATTTCCCCTGATTTTACAGCTCCCTTAAGCCTACTATAGGCGAGACAACAAGACAANCTCAAGCCTACTATAGGCTAGACAACAACGCAATACAACCCACAACTCTAAAACAATCTACTACAATTCGGGACCTTTAATCCAACAAAACCCCCCAATATACCATAACATACCCAATCAACAAGTTATCAATTAGCTTGAAATTTTAACGACGAGCGACCAGCCCACTACCCTACAACATGTGACATTTCACCATGCCCTTTTATCCTTCCAAACTCCATAAATCATCAGCAAAATAGGCCAACACGAGTGGACTACAAAATAGTCCACTAAAAGTGAAATAAATTGAACTCACGGCTTCCGATCACCGTCTCGTGAGTTCTAACTATTAGGAAACGAATTTATCAGCCTTCCTTGATATTTAAAAGCTTAAATATAGAAAGTAGGTGTTTTCTTAACCATAAAGTACCTTCCAAAACTCAACTACAAAGAAAAAGAGAGGAGATATGGTGATATTTATGTCGTAAGGATCGTTCTAATGTGATAGCTTCTTGATTTTGCGAAAGGGATGTTTTTGGACCAGTTTTAATGTTATCGCTTCTTGGACCAGTTCTTGGAGAGCTTGAGAGTATTTTGGTATGTATTCTCTGTATTTTGACGAGATATAAGGGGATAAGACCACTTATACCGCCTTAATTCTCCAAGCAGGTGGGTAAGCTGCTTGCTTGGCAGCTTGAGTAGTGCAACTTCAGGCACTTGTATCTATCTACTCCAATATCATATTGTCAAACAGTTTTCAGTGTTAGAAACTAGACACATGGGGATTTTATTCCATATAAAGATACCCCTGTAACTATCAATAGATTGGGAGAAAACTGCCTCGCAACCTGGCCTATAAACCTGCCAGTTTCTCCAAATTGCGGCGACGTGACTTGGCGACCCTACTTTAAAAATCCATATTTCTCTAAAACGATGTCATATGAATAAATAGTTTGGACCATTGGAAACTAGGTTCCAAGACCTTCATTTTGGTATAAGCTATGTCCCAAAATTATATCATAAAGCTTATGAATTTAATTTCACAATACGGCTCGTTACAAGGCAAATCTTAACTCGATTTTTCGTAAATTAAATCCGATTTTTCCAAACTTTATATTTTATATCCAAACATAATATATAGTCATATAATGACTTTATACTCATTTAATACATGATTAACAAGTCTCATTCATCCTAACTTACGTAACACTTCGATAAACCTTCCTTAGCCTTGTAGAAGGATTTCATCATTTTTGAGCTTACATCAGTAGACTTACGACGTACTTTCACATACGATAACATGGGGTGTAACATCTTCCCCTTCTGCAAAAGCGATCAATTGATCACAAAGGTGGTCGTCCCTGCCCATGAGCCCCAATCGCAAATGTGATCCAAAGTTCGCAAATACGAACACTATACCCCCAGCCCACCTAAAAAATGTGATATCCACCTCGAAAATGTGAGGTCCGCAAATGCAAATAGGATCTTGCATTTGTGAGACCTACAACATCTGCCCAGCACTAGTAACTATGAAACATCACCAAAGCAATCCAAAACACGTCCGAAACTTGCTCCAGTCTTGGGGCTCGACACCAAATATCCACACAAGTCTAAAAAAATCATACACACTCGCTGGCATGGTCAAAAAACCAAAATAACATCTGGAACCACGAATCGGGCATAAAAACACATAGGATTCACAAAGAACTCAAGAATCGCTAAAATTACAACAAAGCGTCCTATTCCAACCAAACCAACTCAGAATGAAACCAAACTTTCCAGACAAGTTTCAAATGACTAAAAGGAACTATTCCAAGTCCTGAAATCGAGATCCGAACCCGATAGCCATAAAGTCAACCTACAGTCAAACTTAGAATATATTTAAACCTTCAAATTGCTAGCTTTGGCAAAACAAGACAAATAAACATAGGAACCTCCCTATCAAATTTTGGGCATACGCCTAAGTCTAAAATGATCATACAAACTTATAAGAACCATCAAAATACCTTTCCTGGGTCGTTTTCAGAAAAATCAAACTTTGGTGAACATAAACTACCCGAAACAAAACAAACCATCCCCGCAAGTTATAAATACAAATACACATATGGTAAGCTTCAAAGTGGGAAACGGGGCTCAAATACACAAAATGACCAATCATGTCATTGCAATAACAAAACTATAGGAGTGAGGGGAATATTCAACAATAAAATATGTTTCACATAACAATCAAAACCTTAGTCGAGTGGTAAATCTGGACTACCAATGAACCCACGAATCCAAATACGTGATTGGTTTTCTAATCCGAATCCTATTCGACTCTCAAATATTAAATTTTTATTTTTCAAAACATAGAAAACAAATCCCCAAAATTTCCCTTCAAATCTCATGATTTTTGTAACACCCCGGAAAAATTTAAAAGACTTAAGTGTAAGGCCTGGTGAAATTTGCAAAGAGAATAATGTTTTATGGTGCCAGACTAGGTTTATGGGTTGAACAATGCACGAGAATGAAAAGGAAATTTTTTGGCACAAAAATGTAATTCTTCTTTAAGAGTTGGAATTCTCATTATCCTTGTAAGTTCCGAGATGTTGATTATAAATCGAGTATCCCGATAAGTTCTGTGATGAAGATATATGTTCAATCCATGTTTCAAATGCTCTTATCATATTGCATTATAAATTGAGGATGTGTCCCAAACTATGGATTATGTATCCACATGTTATAATTTCTAGTCGTGATTTATGTGAAAGTTATTATGCCAAGTTGTGTAGAGATTGTGATTGTTATACACCTCCACCCGCATATGGGTGAGGCGGCATGACCGCTTTGTGTGGGGATTGTAGTATAGAGATTGTGATTGTGATACACCTCCACTCGCATATATATATATTGGGGTGAGGCGGCACGACCGCTTTGTGTAGGAATTATGGTATTGTGAGACTGCACCTCCACCCGCATACATTGGGGTGAGGCGATACGACCGCTTTGTGTATGGTTTGGTATTGTTGTGGCACCACCACCCGCATACATTGGGGTGAGGCAGCATAGCCGCTTTGTGTAAGTTCTTAGTACTGTGGTTATATACCCACACGCATACATTGGGGTGAGGCGGCAGGGCCGCTCGATTAGAGTTGTGGTATTGTACGTACACCTCCACCTGCATACATCAGGTGAGGCAGCGGGGCCGCTTTGTGTGAAGATGGTTACATTGGATCTCATCTTAAATCCTATGAATATTGTGGATAGCTTTTAATAAGCTTGCTATGGTTGAGACATTTATCTATATTATTCTATTGTCGCACTGGTTTATCATAATTATCTTGTATTTTTAAATTCTTAAATTGGTGTTTAGTTTTCATACTGGTACTATTCGACGGTACTAACGCCCCTTTTGCCGGGGGCGCTGCATCTTTAAATGCATGCAGGTGGTTCCACAGCAGGAGACATTGATCAGTGATAGTGGTACACCTTCTTCCCAGCTGACTTGGTGAGCCTCACTTCATCCCGAGGTTATGTATCTTTTGATCTTTATGTATTATGGTTGAGGTATAGCCGGGGCCTTATTGCCGGCATTATCATTGTACTCTTATTTATCCATAGAGGCTCTGTAGATGTAGTGTGGGTTGTGTATTGGTGTTGGGGAAAGACAAAATATGTTATGTTGTGGTTGTATTACTTGTCCATTTGAGACTTTAAAAATGATGAAACTATTGGTAAGAAATTAGTAATTGCAGACATGACCACTTTATTGTTTAATTAAGGAAAACATATATTCTCTTTATTCATGAATGAGTTTGGGTAGAAGGAATCTAA
>AWOL01S0037812.1:37184-87114 GCA_000715115.1 Nicotiana otophora | reverse complement strand
CAACTATTACTAACTTTCTGTTTTGTTTTTTCAGAAAGTTTAATTGTTTATTATAGCAATACATAATAATAACAATATACAGTGTAATTTTTCGGTGAAGGGGGTTCGAATGAACCCCTTCCGCCCCCTAAATCCGCCGTTGGGTGCATGCTCTTCCGATTGCACTGGTTTCGGTCTCGGGCACTATTCTTTTGCTCCCCAGGTCTTGACTTCTGTGCTCATGAATCCAGAACCGCATTCACTACGTGTCATCATTTTACTGTGCCACGCAGTAAAATCGAATTTTACAAATATCATTTTACTGTACCCTTCCCCGGACCCCGTGCATAGCGGGAGCTTAATGCACCAGGCTGTCCTTTTTATTGTTCTATCATTTAGAGTTATGACATGGATTTTGATTTTAAAAAACATTTTTTTTCAAGCGTTAAACATATTGATACTGTACTATTGTCTCCTATTTTCTTTTTCAATTGTTTCCTTAAAAACATTATTGTGTGCTCTCGAAAATATTTGGTATTGTTTTCCGAAAAACAACTCATTGCTATTTTCTAGAAGAATAAAACATAGCATTATCATCTATTGTTAGAAATTCTTTATCTTTTTCTTTGCGACATTCCATTAATTTACTAAAGTCTAAGCTCCCAATATCTCATGACTTTGCGAGGATAATACATAACTGTACATGGCCACCTATAATTTAGTTATTATGAAACTTTCAACAAAAGAATC
The DNA here is from genome assembly GCA_000715115.1 of Nicotiana otophora. Classification (NCBI taxonomy): domain Eukaryota; kingdom Viridiplantae; phylum Streptophyta; class Magnoliopsida; order Solanales; family Solanaceae; genus Nicotiana; species Nicotiana otophora. The sequence continues at coordinate 86,385 of AWOL01S0037812.1, read as the reverse complement.
TTCCTGTGAATCGTGATAACATGGTCCATTTGTGCAGACTTAAAAAATTCGAGAAAATAAATTTGGTCAACAAGGAAGCTAACTTTGTCTATTCTAGTGTGAAAAGATTAGTGCGAATGCAGAAAAAATTCGACTTATACGTGTTAAATTATTACTCTATTTATTTGTACTTTAAACGCTAGGCTATATGTTTTCCTTTTGGACGCAATTTCTTTGGCATCATTCTCGTCATGCTATGATGGGAAGTTAAAGAAGCAAACAGATTAGGTACCCTAATAGCATCTTCAACGGTGCAGTATTAATACTCTTGACTTGTCCCTAAGATACAATAGCCCGGTAATAATGTTTGACTCAAATAAACTCCAGAAAAGTTATTGAATCAAGTAATTTTTTTGTGACTGCATAATTTTCCAAATATTCTTTTTATTAGTTTTAAAATAAACATTCTAATATAGTTTCTAGTTATCTACAATCCAACTATCAAAAATTAAAGCTCAAGTAACCCTATGTAACAACGAAATAGAGAATTTAAAACTTATGAAAACATTGCAAGAAAGTCAGTGACCCAAATTCAAGAAAGTAATTAAGTGAAAAGGGGCAAAAAGGAAAGTGGAAAAAAAAGAAGCATCATATTGATTTAGGTGGAAAAGAGATTGGAGAAAACTCCATTGATAATGACTCTTTGAATACCTTACATCACTGCTGATGTTGTCCACAAACACAACATGCTCATGTTTTAGAACATAATTCCACAATTATCACTTCTTTGCATTTTCGCATTGCTTAATAAAACAATCTTATAGTAAAATGATTTAGCTCCCGCTTGACCATAAATTTGGGAGCTTTTTTTCAAATTTTATTTTTAAATATCTGTTTATTTATAGATTTTAATTATTTTTTAGTAGATTTTGAAAAACAAAATCTTTAAATTTCAAAAACAACTCTAGAGTAGTTTTTGAAGTTTTCTACTCAGAAAACTTCAAATTCTTTTCAAGTAAAATACATGTTCAAACACAATTTCAACTTTCAAAAATTATTTTCTATCTCATTTTGAAAAATTTATGTTTTTAAATTTCAACCAAATATATATCCGAAGGCTAGCTTAATCTTTAAGATGACAAATAATAGTAATAATAGATAAAATGATTTGCAGGTTTTGTCAAGAATATAACGTGGGGCAGAACAGAAGTAAGGACTTGTTTTGAGTTTTATACTAACTGGACCCAAGTGTAAGTCAACTAATTAAACTTACTTTTTAATTCCACTTGTTTATAGATTTTTCGTTTACGATAAATTATATTACTTAAATACAATAGGCTATTCGAAATTTGAAATTTATAAATTTTTACAATAAACTCATATTAATATATAATAATAATTGAATTTACAGTTTAATATTATCAATACTTAATAATTTTCTTAATATATATGTTTACTCCTTAAAATTGATAACAATTAAATTTGTATGCGGTTGAAAGAATATGTGGTTTAATTTAATACAAATGATCAAAGAACAATGAATAGTTGAATTGAAATGAGATAAAACGATCAACCATTGTGGCGTAGTAATTAGGCCTTACGTTCAACTTAAATGCTAACGATTGGTCTCGATTGAGCCCTCGAGATAGAGCTCAGATACGAATAAACGAGTGAACAACTGAAGAGCACTTAAAATAATTGCTGAGAACTAAAGTAAAATTTATTGTCTTGTTATGCGTGCAAAACAATGCCCAAAAAATAAAAAGCTCCCCTCTTTATATAATAGAGGAGATTTAACCCTAGTACAAGTCTAAATAAGGTAAAAAAAAAATTTCTTCCTTATCTCCCATGAAAATAAGATCCACAGTTGGTATCGAACGTGATCAAGACCGCAATCCCCAGCTGATAGCGGATATTTCGGCTCCCCGTTTGTTTTCTTTAACCATCTTTCCTTTACCCTTGATTCTACATCCCACTCGAGCTTGATTTCCTATGGGTTCGGCCGTTCTCGAGACCCGTTATATCATTCGTCAATTCTTGGTTCCGATCTGTGGGTATCTTCGGTCTCACTCGAGCCAGTAACATATAACGTCGTTCCTCGTCTCACAATGGAAAATCAGGGATAACTTTATCCTAGATTTTAACCGTATACAGATAGCCCCCTCACTTCTCGGGGAGTAGATTACAGAAGTGATGAGAAGTGACTAATTGACCCCGGTTTCTTCTCTCGTAAATCATGCTCAAACTGACGAACCGAAACGCCCTATCAGTCACGTTGCTCTAACTTTGGACACACGTCAGTCGTTGGTTGAACACCCTCGGCTGTTACCGAATTTGAAACGTCTTGCAAGCATTTCTCTTTCCCTACGGTTTCTCACTTTCACTTTTTTTACTTTTTGACTTCAAATTTTCCTAAGTTACCTTTGAACATTTCATAGCTTCATTCGTTTGTCGATTCTTCAAACCTTCACAGCTTGTTCTTCATACCTTCATATCTTCAAATCAAAATTTCATATCTTCATAACAGATCTTCAAATCCTCATATCAGATCTCCAAATCTTCATATTCTCAAATAGGGATGGCGAAGACTTCAAAATCAGTACCTCAAAACACCGCATCGACGACCTCTTTCTCGGCCACCGGCATCGAGGCAGTGCATCTGGTAGTAGCCCCGGGGCCTCCTCTTATAGATTATCCCCATCGGCTGCTCCGTAGATAACGACTTCAAAGTCGAGAAGCCTCTGTACAAGGAGATCGGGGTGAGGAAGCGTGGAGGTATGTCTGCTTTATTACACCGGAGGCACTCAAGGTTGTCCGAGGGGACTGCAAATGGGAAGACAAGGATGTAGTCGTTCCCAGTGCTTACGCAAATTATTTACCTCTTAAAATAGATAATAATTAAATTTGTACGCGGTTTAAAGGATATGTGATTTAATTTAACATAAATGATCAAACAATAATAAATAGTTGAATTGAAATGAGATAAAACGGTCAAACCAATTTGATGTAGTAATTAAGCTTTATGTTTTGCTTAAACGCCAACGATTGGTCTTGATTGAGACCTCGAGATAGATCCGAATAAACGAGTGAACAACTGAAGAATACTTAAAACAATTAGTGAGAGCCAAAGTAAATTTTATTGCCTTGTTATTCGTGCAAAACAGTGCCCAAAAAAATGAAAGGGTTCTCCTCTTTATAAAGTAGAGGAGATTTAACCATAGTTCAAGTCTAAAAAAGGTAAAATCTTTTCCTTCCTTTTCTCCCATGAAAATAAGATCCACAGTCGATACTGAGCGTGATCTAATCCGCAATCCTTGGCTGATGGCGAATATTTCAGCTCCCCGTTTGTCTATTTTAACCGTCTCTCCTTTACCCTCGATTCTATATCCCACTCGAGCTTGATTCCTTCCGGGTTCGGCCGTGCTTGAGACCCGTTATATTATTCGTTCGTTCTTGGTTCCGATCTGTGGGTATCTTCGATCTCACTCGAGCCAGTAAAATATAACGTCGTTCCTCGTCTCACAACGAAAAATCGGAAGTAACTTTATCCTCGATTTTAATCGTATACCACATATATGATATTTAGGCAAAAACTACTGAATTCCTATGAATAACTTGCTAACTTAGATCTGCTCTGTCAAATACTCCACATGAATGGAACTTCTTTTGTGCATGCTTGCCTTAAAATAAATTTTCCACTCTTTCCAAGAAGAAGAAAAAATTAAAATTTTAACCTATGAGTATTATTTGCCTCTCACTTCTACCCCTGGCTAAGAAGTTTCTACAGCAATAAGGATAATAGTAATTAAAAAATCATTAGATTTATTCAAAAGGACTGTTTCCCTTTAATTTAATAAATCCAATTGAAGTATGAACTCTATTTTTGAAGTGGGAAAAGTAATTTGCAGGCTGCATCAAGAAGAAAGTGTGGGGTTGAAGTGGATTTGAATTAAATTTGTCTTGGCCAGATTCAGACACTGCTGGACTTTCACTGTCAGTCAACGAAACTTGTTTTTAAAGTATATTGATTCAGCCACTAGTTTATTGATTTTTTATAAGATAAAGTATATTAATCAGTTAAAAATTTCAATCCGTTTGTGGGTACCTGCTGACATACATGCGAATACAGCGATTACACTGCCGTAATAACTGAACAGTAGCTATAGAAAGTAATTATGTATATGGTAGCTATAGAAAATTAATAGTCACTAAACAATAGTGGTTTCTGAAAATTCGTTTGCCTTTTCAAAAAGCGTCTGTAAATAAATTCTTTAAATTTGTTGGACATTTCCACCATTGAAGCTTGCAGATTCAGGATTTTAGTCAATTAATAATTTATACGTATTTAATGAAGTTCTTAAGAAAAATACAAAGTATGAATTAAAGTTATTAAATTCGGCCAAATTCCTAACGTAAACTTTAGTTCCGCCCCCTGACAGTTGTCATGTTCTAAGTCAAATATATAATATGTGAACTAAATATTTTTCCTCCTCCAAAATTCCATGATTTTTTGGGACCATTTTATAATTTTAAACTCAACCTTTTATGCTTTCATTTTTCAGGACAAGAAACGCATTTCTTCCTGCAATTGCTCCCATTTATTTCTCAAGTTTTACACTCACACATGTTTGTGTGCTTTTAATTTCCTCAAAAAAACAAAATCTCTTTATTTCGTAAAGCTACACATTAACACTAAGGATGGACGGTGTGTGGAGTATGGACAAGTCACTCTATCTAGTTATATACATACACATTTATTATTGGTCCTTTTATGTTTCTTTTTTATTTTCTTTAAGTTGTTTGTTTCTGAAGAAACGTTTAAATACTGTATATAACTACATGTTAGCCTTGTCTGAGACTTTGAACATAAAAACGTGTGTAATGTGTTCGGCAACAAATTACATTAGTTTCTGAAAACGACTAAAAGCTGTAGTCCTCCCGTCCTTTTTAGTTATTATTATGATTATTAAAAATAATTAATTCAAAATGTTTTTTATTTTAGAAGATCAAGAAAAATTAATTAAATTTTTGACTTTTATCCTTACTTTAATTATTAATATGAAGAGAGATTAATATAGTGAATCCTTCTAACTAATATCTTCTTAAGAGCCATGAAAAGCCAAACATAATAAATAAAAAAGGACCGAAGAAAGTACATACCAACCTCATTGTTGTATAAAAATGCTTTATTTTGTTTGCAGAAATATAAAGATTGTTTTCTAACTTCTGATACTCGTATGTTTAACAACCGTTTCATATTGAAATTTGAAGTCAAGTCACCAACAACAATTTGTAGAATCTAGAAATTCGAACACTTTATTCACAATTATCTCTTTGGTATATTTCTACGTGAAAATCTCATCTTTTCAAGAGCAACCTAAATCCATGAAATAAATTATAATAAAATATTATAAGAACTTAGAACTACCAAAGAGTACTTACTATAAAAAGGGGACCTTTTTCCGTGGGGCTGTTGATCCTATATTTCTTATTTTCTCTTCCGCTCCTTGACATTAGGCTTTTCAATTATTTGGAATAAGATCTATGAATAGTGAATCTAATAAGTGTACTTTGTTTGACCTAAATTAATTTACCTATTATATATTTTAGGTTATCCTAATTTTCTCCACCTTCCTTTTCTAATAAATAACTAAAGGGAGACCGAGATTTTTTAATATGCGGTGAACAAAATATTATTTAATAAAACAAGGCAACATTTTCATAATTTATTAGTATTAATTAAGAAAAAAGGCAAAAACAAGAGGGTTATTTAAGTCATTTCAGAAAAGACTTTTAAAAAAGAGATGACGAGTAGTGACGACCCACGTTATCATAATGTGGACACACATTTGTGTCGTTTTATGTATGATGTGATAAAATAAAGCGAGTAGATCGAAACAAGTGAGAAATTGAAAAAGGAAGCTACTTCTCCATTTCTATACCTCTTCCCTTCTACTTCCTTAACTAATTCCTCTCTATTTAGCTACTAACTAAAAGCCTTCAAGTACTAATTTTAGCTGTTTCACGTGACCCCTTTTCATTTTTTTCAACTAAAACATACCAAACTTTTCAGCTGACATAAATTTTGTACAACCCTCAAAAAATATCCTGTATTTGGGTTGTTCAAGATTTGATATTTTTGCAGAAATATTGCTGTAAAGACTTGATTTTGGCTAGTTTTTGCTTGATATTTTGTGGGGTTGTTATTTTTTTGTTCTGATGGGGAATTGCATAGGTTCCTCAGCTAGAGTTGAAGCCACTTTGAGCTCAAATACCCCTTCAGGTACTTCACCCTTTTCTGTTTTTCTTGCTTTTTAGTTGATATTTCAGAGTTTATTGAATTGAACTGAACCCTGCTTCTCGTGGAGAAGCAGTTAGAAATTGGTTTTTGTGTGATTTTGTTTGCTTTGCTCTTTTTCAGCGATAATTCTTGATTGTTTTCAATTGTTTCCAATAGTGTTGTTATGTCTCTGAGGTTAGTTAATTGCATCCCTGTTTTGTTTTTCTTCTTTTTGGGGGGTATAAAAGCAGTTAAAGATTGGTTTTGGGGTATCTTTGTTTTCTGCTATATGATGTGTTTGATTTAGTTCTTCGCTTTGTTCTTTGTCAAATGTAATCTTGATTGCTTCCAATTAGTGTATGAGGTGAGTTTAAGTTGTTACTTGTTAGAAATCTGATGTGTGGGCTTTATGTTTTGCTCCTCTTTATTGATGCAATTGGTTTGATCAGGAAGTTAATTTATCTTGGTACATAAAAGCATGGATCTTTTTATTTATTTCAAGTTATTTGACTTTTGCAAGATAATTTGGTAGGGAAAATTTTGAGTTTTGGATGCTGATTGAGAATTTATTTGAATTTTATAATCTCTCTGTTTGCTGTTGCCTAGTTGCTTTCTCATCCTTATTTTTCTTTGAACTCAGAGATGATTAGATTGTTTAGAAGTCATTCTCTTCTTAAATGGATCGAACAAATATGTTTCGCAGCAAATAGTTACTTGCAAGTTTATTTCCAACCATCAAAATGGTGCCTTTTCTTGTTTGTGTCCAGTTTTCTTATGTTTATGTTGTAAAACACATCATAGTAATTTCATACTTAAAGTGTCAACTGAAATTGATGACATAGCAAAGTCTTTGGCTTGTCCCCTAAAATTAACCACAAGGTGTTGAAAAGTAGAATTTTATTGCAAGAATGCTTATTGATTGTTGAGAATAAACAATGACATTTCCTATGCTTTTATGTTCCAGCTTCTGAAGCCTCAAAATTTCCAAGCAAAAGCAGCAATTCTTCTGTTCCATCAAGCCTAAGTATTCCATCCTATGGAAGGAAAAGCAGTTGTGATAGCCTCCCTACTCCAAGATCCGAAGGCGAAATATTATTTTCTCCTAATGTGAAATCCTTCTCATTTAATGAATTGAAAAATGCAACGAGGAATTTTAGACCCGACAGTCTTCTTGGGGAAGGAGGATTTGGTTATGTTTTTAAAGGATGGATCGATGAGCATAATCTTACTGCTGCAAAGCCTGGTTCGGGAATGGTGATTGCTGTCAAGAAGTTGAAGCCGGAAGGTTTTCAAGGTCACAAGGAGTGGTTGGTATGTTCGCTATGCACTATTCCCGCTTAAATAAATTATTTTTCTCATTTGCGTTGTAATTAATATCAAGTAATTTGCAGACTGAAGTTAACTACCTCGGTCAACTTCGTCATCAAAATTTGGTTAAACTCATTGGCTATTGCATTGACGGTGACAACCACCTATTGGTGTATGAGTTCATGCCTAAAGGAAGCTTGGAGAACCATTTGTTTAGAAGTATGTCAGCTTTCTCCCTCCTCCTTGCTTTGGATTTGTCAAACTTCTGTGATTTCATCTGCTGCTTGCCTCCCTGTTTTACCTTTTAATAGTTCTTAAACACTTGTCATGACCAAATGTAATTCAGTTGTGTATAATACAAATTGGTGGTAACTCTTAGCTTAATCTTTGTTAAACAGGAGGACCTCAACCTCTGAATTGGGCTACAAGAATAAAGGTGGCTATTGGTGCTGCTAGAGGCCTTGCATTCCTTCATGATGCTAAAGAACAAGTCATATATCGGGATTTCAAGGCTTCAAATATTCTGTTGGATGCAGTACGTATCAGACCCTGATCCCCCTATTTGTAAATACGCCTTTCCTTAGGATAAGTTTTCCTGGTGCCTTGCAAAGCTTAAGACATGTCTGGTTTCTGTGATTGCAGGAATTTAAAGCAAAGCTGTCTGATTTTGGTTTGGCTAAAGCTGGGCCAACCGGTGATCGCACTCATGTATCCACTCAAGTAATGGGTACACAAGGCTATGCTGCTCCAGAATATGTTGCTACAGGTTAATATATTACCTCTCTGTTTAGCTATATTGAACTTATAGCACGGCCTTTTGGTTAGAGATCCATCATGCAGGAATTAGGATTAAAATATTTTAAGCACTAACTTTTCTGTGATAAGATCTTGCTATATCTACTTTACTTAATTTAGATATGATGGTAATGCAACATGGTGGAATTATGGCGTTAATTGCTAGAGAAGGGGAAATATATTGGGGGAATGTGTTTGTATATTTGTTTTTCAGAAAAAACAATGTTATCTCTACTCTTGTTATAGCCTTTTGCTTTACTTGAACATAGAGAAAAGGTTAACGATGTATAGATCTATACATCTTCTTACCCAGACTCCTATGACGCCGCTTAAAAATATCCTACCAATCTTATTTGTCTTCAACTTTTTGACGAAATCGGTATATTTTCACGAAGAAGAAAGCGCTTGATTTCTTATTAGGAATAACCATAACTCTGCTTCGTGAATATGATGATTATTATCCTCTCACGACTGAACAAATTATGCTTGTGATACCGTTGTCTATTATCTTGTAACTAATTATCGTGCTATCTTACAGGTCGTTTGACAGCAAAAAGTGATGTATACAGTTTCGGTGTTGTGCTGCTTGAACTGTTATCAGGGCGACATGCTGTTGACAACACAAAGGTCGGTGTAGAGCAAAATCTTGTAGACTGGGCAAAGCCATATTTGGGTGACAAGAGGAGGTTGTTTCGAATAATGGATACCAAATTAGAGGGCCAGTATCCTCAGAAAGGAGCATATACAGCTGCTAACCTTGCTTGGCAGTGTCTAAGCAATGAGCCCAAGCTCCGGCCACGAATGTCTGAGGTTTTAGCTGCACTTGAAGAGCTTCAATCCCCAAAAGGTGCTAGCAAACTCTCACATATCGAGCATAGGGGTATTTCTAGTCCCGTGGCAGTATCGCCTATGAGACATCGCTCACCCCTGAATATGACACCATCTGCATCTCCATTACAAGCTTATCAAAAGTCTCCTCGCGGAAGGTGACTCAGAGAGAATAAACATAATTTGGTTGTCATTGTACATTTCACATATATCTACCAAATTTTGTTGTGTAGTATGTATTAATGCATTGGCATTCCTAGCATAGATTTTTTTTTTTTGTTCAATGCTGAAATACTCACTCTGTAGCCTATTCATACATTGTGTTAGCTCTTATCTAAACTGTGTTCAAAATCAAAAAATCAGAGAAGCAAAAAAATGTTAGTTCAATAAACAAAACAGAAACTAATTCCGAGTCCACAAGTTTCTTGTGTGTCGTAAGGAATGTAATCCCCTGTTATCAAACTACTGACTTTAGGTTGGCTCATCTAAATATCTTGAACATCTAGCCACTTAGCTTTTGTGCCATTTTGTAACAGTTCAGCCAAGTAAAAATAGTTGCTTTGTTATGGTAAAAGTGGCTAGGTCACATGTCATTGGTGATTGGAGTGTTAAAAATATGAGATGCCAACGTTTGATTTACTCAAAAAAAAAAACAATACTTCATAAATCAAACGAAGAAATGGGAAAGTTAAATGAGACCTCTAGGTGCATTAGGAAGAAAGTTGGAAAGTTGGGTGGGGCAGGACGTTGGGGCCCACGTGACGGATTGGAGTGTAGAAGTGTGGTGATGTTTGATGAAATAAGCCTATGGGCAATTTAGTCAAATCACTCAAAAGATTATGTTGAAATTACGGTAAAGTAAAATAATAATATTGCTCCATTTTATATGAAATCACCAAAACGCCCTTTATGTGCCGAGCATATTGACCATCAGCTGCTTATCCTCTCTTATATATAAGCAGTAGATTTAACAGTATGGGAAAAGTACATTACTATTAAAAAAGAATCATCTTTTAGGCAAAACAATGTTATACTCCAGTGTAACTTAACTTTACATCGAGTATAACTCAGCAAGTTTACAATTTTGGTAATATGAATTATGAATTTAGACCATAATATATCAATGTGAGCGAGCTTTGAATTTTCAACGGCTTGTTCAAATTGCTCTATTCAACTCAGGTTTCAGCTTTCTTAATCATATACACTTCTTCCGTCTCAAATTATCTTGTCATGTTTGTCTTTTATATGCCTATTAAAAAAATATTAAATATGAGAGGTTTCTAACTGTTTTACCTTTATTTATGTCTTAAGATATAATCTTTCTTCGTTTAATATTTATTCATGATTGAGGTATTTGTAGTCTTCAAGAACAATTAATGTTAAGGGTAGAATAGGAACAAAATAATTTAATTTAATTTTAAACTTTTAAAATGACAAATAATTTGAGACAACTATTTTTAGAAATCATGATAGATAATTTGAGACGCAGGTTGTAATATCATACAACTACTTATTTAAAATAAAGTCCAAACATTAATTGGTACTAAACTACTATTGTTTCTTTTCCTAGCTAGGAGTCTAATTCAATAGTTGGCATCTCATAACGACAAATAGGGCAACTATGGCCATAATTCTCCAACCAATTTGTAATACAATCTGTGTGAAATACATGTGAGCAAGGCATGCACAATAACTGCCTCTCTTTCCCGAGTTGTTGAAAACAGATCACACAGTCATCATTCATACATTTTTCATCAGCCTCCATTTTCTTTAACAACTTCATAGATGACTTACTAGCAGGTACCATCCCATTATCGCGCGACGATTCCTCTAATAATATCCTCACATAACCAACATGGTCAATGTTTAATGTTACATAAACGAACATTTCCAACTGATGAAGACCATTGTTAGATTCGTCATCAATAATTTTACCTACTTTCTCTATCATATCATGAATCAAAATTTGTTGATAATTATTCTCAAAAAGGTGCTCGAGATATTGTTGTATGACATGGTAAAGCATGTCATGAGACATGTATACAGAAGGGTAAATTGTGAGATAAAGTGATTTGGTATGAGTTTGATTATAATTATCTAGGAGTTGATATTGTGCAGGGTCATGGGATGATATATGCCAATATTGTTCTTGAGTAAGAAGGTGAAACTGAATGGTTATAGAACAATTTAATTCTTGTGTTGGTTCATGAATTTTGGTAGTTATATTCGAGGAGCAACGATGGTATTCAAAAACACACTCCATGTTCAGAGAGTTAAATTGGGAAACTTACAACCCCGTCTTATGTACTTATATTAGTTTGCGAAGCAAATCCTAGACCTAGTGAACTTAGTTATACCCCGAATTTGATAGGGAAAGGTTTTTTCTTTCCTAACAAATTAGACCCACAATATAATAATAAAAGAAAGGAAAACAAGGGTTAATTAGTCGAATTTCTTTTCCGTTTGGGAGACGGCTTATTACTGTTTGTATTGGAGTTTAATTTGAGTTTAAGTAATTTTGTGTACGGGTTACCTGCAATAAGAGGTAACTGTTTATAGCAAATAAGATATGACAACTTGAAAAATAAAGTAAATATATAATTTGCTTTAATACAGTAATAGCATGTTTGATCAAGTTTTTTTTGGCTAAAAATAATTTTTTTCTAAAGTTAGGTGTTTAACCAAGCTTTTAGAAGGAAAAAACGTACTTTAATGTATTTGAGACGCGGAAAAAGTGGTTTTTCCCAAAAATACATTTTCGAAAAGCACTTTTAAGAAAAATAACTTAAGAAATAATATTTTTTAAAAGCTTGGCCAAACACTAATTGCTGCTCAAAAGTGATTTTCAAATTAATTTGTCAAACACAAACTGTTTCTCACCAAAAATACTTTTTTTTGAAAAAATTACTTTTTAAAATAAGTTGATTTTAGAAGTTTGGCTAAACATGCTATAAATTAGATTGATTTTGGAATAATAATCTTTTGATCTTATCGGCTATTATTATTATTGAGTTTAACCTCTTTAAAGTAATAGTATAAAAGAACTTCTATTCTATTATAGGCTGAAATGTGAGCAAGCTCTTTTTAGACAAAGACGAATATTAACTGGTTAGAGGATGGGGATTCAAACACAAAGTATTTTCATGCTTTTATTAACGATTGAAGGAGGAGACTCACCATACAGAGAATTAAGAATTCAAATGGTCAGTGGATAAGTTGGATTTTGCATATGTTACTGCTATTGTTTTCTAGAATAATTAGTTGTTTAGTTTTAGGAGGAGTCTGCTAGAAGATTCAGAATTTTAATTATAGTAAGAGTTTAGTAATTTAGTTGTAGGAGGAGTCTATTACTTTATTTATTTGGCTATTTAAAGCCCTATGATTAATAAAATTTCAGAGACAGTTTTTCAATCCTATTTTCAACCTTCTTGCTGATTGCATATTTTTTCTAAAATTCATAACAGTGGTATCAGAGCCTCCATTGATCTTGATGGATCTCTGAATTCGCTGCAAAACAACCAATTTTAACTACTTTTAAACCATACGCATTTTTACCCATACCGATTTTTAACCAAATTTTTAACAATGGCAAGCAACGGTCTCTCATTGAATACCCCATAAATTTTCACTGGTGAAAACTATCAGATTTGGTCAGTGAAGATAAAATCTTATCTTGAAGCTTATGATCTATGAGAAATTATAATGGAAGACAAACTTATACAACCACTTCCTGCAAATCCTACCCTTACCTAAATCAAAGCTCATTCAGATGAGAAAACCAAAAAATACAAAGCCAAAACTATAATTCAAAATTCAGTTGCAGATTCAATCCTCTCTAAAATCATTGCATGTGAGACAACAAAAGAAGCTTGGGAAACACTCAAACAGGAGTATCAAGGAAGTGAACGAGGCAGACAAAATCAGATTTTAAATTTGAAAAGAGATTTTGAATCTCTTAGAATGCAAGATGATGAGACCATCGCTAAAGTATTCTGACCGAATTTCTTTAATTGTCAATAAAATCAGGTTACTTAGCGAGGATTTCAAAGATGACAGGATAGTTGAAAAAAGTCTTGTGACAATTCCCGAGAGATTTGAGTCCAAAATTTCCTCTCTGGAAGAGTCTAAATATCTCTCTACCATCTTTGTTGCAGAATTAATAAGTGCTCTTCAAGAATAAGAGCAAAGAAGGGCCTTCAGACAAGACAAAGTTACTGAGGGTAGTTTTTATGCGAAACACCAAAAAAGAAAAAGTCGATTATCCTTATTGCAAATATTGCAAAAAGAAAACGTACTTTAATGTATTTGAGAAGCGGAAAAAGTGGCTTCTTCCAAAAATACTTTTTTAAAAAGTACTTTTAAGAACAATAACTTAAGAAATAATATTTTTTAAAAGCTTGGCCAAACATTAATTGCTGTTCAAAAGTGATTTTCAAATTAATTAGCCGTACAAACTGTTTCTCACCAAAAATACTTTTTTTGAAAAAATTACTTTTTAAAATAAGTTAATTTTAGAAGTTTGGCTAAACATACTATAAATTAGATTGATTTTGGAATAATAATCTTTTGATCTTATCGGCTATTATTATTATTGAGTTTAACCTCTTTAAAGTAATAGTATAAAAGAACTTCTATTCTATTATATCATCACCAAATGGCTGAAATGTGAGCAAGCTCTTTTTAGACAAAGACGAATATTAACTGGTTAGAGGAAGGGGATTCAAACACAAAGTATTTTCATGCTTTTATTAACGATAGAAGGAGGAGACTCACCATACAGAGAATTAGGAATTCAAATGATCAGTGGATAAACGGGGAGGAGGAGATTGCGAAGGAAGCAGTTCAATACTTTTCAGATGATCATGAACAGATTCTTCACAAGTACTTGTTTAATTCTTATTCCAGAAGTGGATAATCCCAGTTCGTTTCATGAAATGAAACCCATTAGCCTGAGTAATTGTTCTAATAAGATCGTTACTGTATAGGGTAAAATATGCTATGTAAAGTGATTACATGAGGGAGCGACACGTGGAGCCGAAGACAGAGAATAGCTAAAACCGAAGACAACTGTTCCATCTGTTACCGGAAAGAATGATGCTCATAAAGATGCAATAAATTCCCACCACCAGGTAACATTTAATGGAGAATATTCTATAATATTTAGTACACTGCCCGTTATAAAGAATTTGTCATTCATGCCTACCGTAACACATTCTTCAATGATCCTCATAATTGACATTAAAAAAGGGCATGATCCTAGGACCTTCTTCTCTAGGTGTAGCTATAAATAGTGAGCTACATTATCATTGTAAAAGACACGAATTTTCTGGCAAACTTATACTATAATCTATTCAAAACTTTATACAATCTTATCTTCTTGCTTTTTGATTTCATTACTGTTGCGCCCGGAAGTCTTGCTCCCGGAATTGCTGTTTCTGATATTTCATCACTTGTCTAGAAATCACGTATAAATTCAACTGTACCGTTTTACGGGCAAATAGTTTGGCGCCCACCGTGGGGCCTAGACAATCGTGTAATTAAGTTGATCCTTGCCTCTTTTACTAATGTATTTTGATTATTTATTCTTAGCAAAAATCAGAAAAAGGCAGATAGCGGTGTTAACAATACACACAATCTTGAGGCCCAGGGAGACCAGCCTCAGCACGAGGATTCAATCAGTGATACCCGCAATGAAGGGAACGATGCCACGCTGGTCCACGACAGGCGATACTCGCGACATGTTCGGGAGGCGACTCCCGATGATGCTGAAGAGGAGCATGTTGTTGAAGCGGTAAGGGTCCTGCATGAGCATCAAGAGGTAATTCTAGGCTATCTCACATGACAGGATAAATTTATGACAGAACTGAAGCAGCGTTGTCGGGTGCTTCTAATAAATCGAATGGACGAGGTCTAGTTCCTCCCGGTGCTCCCGCAAATCAAACAATGTAGAGGGTCGACAACAACTCCCCGAAGGGCGAGGTCGGCTTTGATGGGGCCGGGGGGAACGAATCCGATCACAACAACGAGAGTGATCCCTTCAAAAGCGAACTCTTACGGTTTATGAGGGAAGTAAACTCCCGTATGGACCAAATTTCGGGTGCACCACCGGTACTGAAAGGACCAGACTCAAATAAGTATACTCAGTTGCCGTACAAACCAAGCGCGACACTTGAATTGATTCCGAAGAGGTTTAAAATGCCCGACATACCACAATATGATGGGACTTCGGACCCTCAGGAGCATATTACCACCTATACAACAACGATGATGGGGAACGGCTTAGCTCCCCACGAGATCGAATCTGTTTTGTTGAAGAAACTTGGAGAGACTCTCACGAGGGGAGCCTTGACGTGGTATTCGCTATTGCCCGAGCATTCCATAGACTCCTTTGAGATGCTCGCGAATTCTTTTATTAAGGCCCATGCCGGGGCCAAAAAGGTGCAGGCCCGAAAGACCGATATATTCAGAATTGCACAAGGAGAGTCCGAGTTGCTATGGGAATTCGTCACCATGTTCCAAAAGGAAAGAATGTTGCTCCCGGTTGTTTAAGATGAATGGGCGGCTGAAGCATTCACCAAGGGTTTGAATCCGAGAAGTTCCGATTCTTCCCGGAAGTTGAAGGAAAGTTTGCTCGAATTCCAAGCGACAACTTAGGCGGATGTTCACAACTAGTATGAGTTAAAGATAAGGATTGAAGATGATCAGATCATCTTCCCAGCGTCGGCTAAAGGTCGGGAAAAGAATAAAGAAAAATCAAAAGACAAATTTGACACAGATAGACGGTCTTTGAAGGGCATGATTTTGCCCTACGAACGGGCCGAAAGACGCAGCAGAGGTTTCCAGTTGGCAGACAGGTTCGTTACTGACAGAAGAACTGATCGCGACCGAAACAACAGATCGCTACAGGACATGGAAATGTTAGGTTCTCTGTATCCTTCCTACCCTAGTCTATCAGAATACAACTTCAACGTCAGTGAGTAGAGTTGGTATCGTCTATGAGGAACATTAAAGAAGCACGGTTCTCGAAGCCGATAAGGTCTGATCCCTATCAGAGGGACCCTAATTTGTGGTGCGAATACCACTTGACAAATGGCCACCGGACTAGGGACTGCTATATTGGTAATTTCTTTAAATGTATTACATTTTAAAACTTAAACGTGTTTTGGTGGATCCAAGAAGTTCGGCCAATATCATACAATGGAGGGTATTGGAGAAGTCCAAGCTTACTAGAAGCATAATTCCGTCCACAGAACTCTTCACCGGGTTCAACCTCGCTTGCGTAACGACCCGAGGAGAGATCCTGTTGCCCACAAATGCCGAGGGGGTGATGAAGACAACCCTTTTCTAGGTTGTGGACCGTGATATGGGTTATAACATTATTCTAGAAAGACCGTGATTTCATGAGATGAAAGTCGTACCATCAACGTATCATCAGTTACTGAAATTCCTAACTCCCGAGGGGATTAAATGTATAAAGGGCAACCAACCGATGACAAGGGAGATGAATACGATTTCGGTCTCTGGTAGCAAAGGGAAGAAGCACACGGCATAGCAATTACAGGAACCGGCGCCTTCTTCCAAGTCAAATGAAGTTAACTAGGGGGAAGAAGTGTCGGAATATTATCAGGTGCCAAGATATTTCCAGTCACCATAAGAGACGGACACAACAAAGTCCACGGTGGAAGAGCTTGAGCAAGTCGCATTGTTTAAAAAATTCTTAGAGAGGAAATTCCACTTGGGGACAGGACTGCACCTCGGGCTCAGGTTTGGATTTATTGAATTTCTTAAGTTTAATGCCGATTGTTTTGTATGGTCGCATGCGAATATGACAGGTATCCCGACAGAAGTGGCCATGCACAAGCTAAGCTTGGATCCCAACATTCCTCCGGTAAGACAAAAGAAATGCCCTATTGCCGAGGCCAGAAATAAATTCGTCAAGAAAAAGGTAACTCGCTTACTCGATATCGGTTCAATCCGAGAGGTAAAGTATCCTGACTGTCTAGCTAACGTAGTAGTAGTTCCTAAGAAGAACAATAAATTTTTCATGTGTGTAGAATATAAGGACTTGAATAAGGCGTGCCCAAAGAACTCGTTCCCATTGCAAAATATCGATCAAATGATTGATTTACCAGCCAGACATGAGTTAATGAGTTTCCTCGATGCTTATTCCGGGTACAACCAAATTAAGATGAACACGGAGGATCAGGAAAAAACTTCGTTCATATCGAATTTTGGCACGTATTGCTATAATGTGATCACCTTCGGGGCTAAAGAACGCTGGATCCACTTTCCAACGGCTCGTAAACAAGATGTTTAAAAAATAGATAGGAAAAATTATGGAAGTTTATATAAATGATATGCTTTTTAAGTATTTGAATGCAGGTGATCATCTTAAGAATTTGCAAGAAACTTTTGACATCCTGAGGAAGCATAACATGAAGCTTAACACCGAGAAATGCGAGTTCGGGGTTAGTTCCGGCAAGTTCCTAGGATTTCTGGTGTCACAGAGGGGAATTGAGGTAAACCCCAATAAGATCAAAGCCACTAAGGACATTCCGGACCAGCTATAGAGCGTAAAAGAGGTTCAAAGTCTCATAGGGAGATTGGCCGCTTTGAGAAGGTTCATTTCCAGGTCATTAGAGAAGTGCCATCGTTTCTTCGTGCTTCTCAAAAAGAAGAATAACTTCGAATGGACCCTGGAATGCCAGCAAGCTATGAAGGATTTGAAAAGTTACTTATCAATCCCTCAATTATTATCAAAGCCAGAGGAAGGTAAAACATTGTTAATTTATCTAACAGTCTCATAGGTAGCAGTAAGCACCGTTTTAGTCCGTGAGGACGAAGGTACACAATCTCTCATTTATTACGTTCGTAGAATTTTAATGGGAGAAGAAACTCGTTACCCACATTTGGAGAGGTTGTCCTTACTTCCAATGTCACCCGATAGCAGTGGTGATCACCTTTCCCCTGCAGAATATCCTTCATAAACCCGAACTGTCGGGTAGATTGGCCAAATGGGCCATCAAAATGAGTGAATTTGACATAGAATATAAGCCTAGGACTGCAATTAAATCACAAGTTTTGTCTGACTTTGTGACCGATTTCAGTCAGTGATTGCTACCTCTGGCAACCAAAGAAGCAGCGATGGTGTCAAAATCAGCATTGGGAGTTTGGACATTATTTACGGACGAAGTTTCCAACTCATGCCTACACCCACAAGGTACGGCCACTCAACATGACACGCCACATATAGGCCCATAATAACATTTCTGATCATAATAGCTGCCCGTAATCAAAACCAGCACCGACAATTAGCCTCATATTCGTTAGAACCATGTTTCAAACCTCCAAAACACTGACAACGATGCAAGAAACATGAAGAACTCTTAACTATACACCGAATCAACAAGTCATAACTAACACCACCGGGCACACACCCCGCAAACTAAAATTCAAGAAGCACAGAACGAAAATGATTGAATATGTAAAGAGAAACACATAAGAGAAATGTCAACCAAGCCTGGCAGGCAAAACTCTCTATGAGTACCATCCTACAAATCAATTTTAAAGGAAAAATTAAAGTATATGAATAAATCACAAGGATCTCAACCTGATATAACTTTCACCGCGGGACGCAACCCGACTCAAACATATCAAATCACATGGAATCGCGAGGGTCTCACCCTCAACTCTGAATCACAAGTCGAATACACATCATACCAATGGAAATATTCCACCAACTCAATTCTGCCAATAAAATCACAACACTTACTAAACTCTCACCCCGGTAAAGTATCAAATCATAAATCGTAATCAAATTACTCAGGAATCACATCAAACCTACCATAATGGATAACATGAATTCATTTTTAGTCTCGTAACTCTCAATAATGAATAAAAACAAACGATAGACATAGGCTATCACTCATAGAATCTCCCAACATGGGTAAACACATAAGCAGAGTACTAATCATGAAATGCACCCATAAATGAAGCAAGAAATAAGGGAACTCGCCCCGATAAGTAGAACCGAAACAAAATACGAATGGTGCCCCTCTGTAACAAATCAAAAGCATACCTGTATGACATCATCTGGCGTAGCGGCCTCAAGCCTACTATATGAAACACATCAACTGGCCGGGCCTCCCCCTCTTGGGCGCCCTCTACTCACCTGAATACCCCGCTGTGACATATCTGTCAGGAGTCTGGGATAACCTCTCACCATGTGACTAGTATCTCCACACTCAAAGCAACCCCCCTGCTGACGTGGCTATGGAAACTGTGCGGTACGGGTACTCTGAGACCCATGAGTACCTGAAATACCGTGCGAAGCCTGAAGTGCAAACTGAATTGGCTGACCCACAAAACCTCTGCCATGTCGTACCCTACCTCCAAAATAAGGACCAGTAGATCTCTCCGGTCTACGAGGCCTCCTAGACTCCCTGTGCTCTCTCTCCTGACCTCACCTGTCCTCTCTCTCTCATGGCCCCGCCTGTTCTCTCTCTCCTGATCCCACATGCCCTCCTCTCGGCGAGCGATCCCTACCACCTGCTATAACAAAACATCCGACTCTAACTCCCGAGCCATGCTGAACTGGATATCATGCCTGAGCCCCTCAATGAATCTACGAACACTCTCTCTAGCTGTAATGACCAAAGCAGGTGCATGTCTGGCCAAATCATTGAATCTAACGACATACTCTGATACTGACATAGTGCCCTGGCACAGCTGCTCAAACTCCGCGCGTCATGCATATCGAAGGGACTGAGGTACAAACTCTCTCAGGAACATCTCTGAAAACTAAACCCACGTAAGTGAAGCTGACTCGTCCGGGCAACCCAACTCATACGCCCGCCACCACTGATAAGCCATTCCCCTGAGCTGGAACATAACAAAAGTAACCCCTCTCGTCTCCACAATACCCATAGTATGAAGAATGCAGTGACACTCCTCCAGGAAACCCTGGGCATCATCTATAGCCAATCCACTGAAGGTAGGAGGGTGGTACTTCTTGTACCTCTCAAGTCTAAATTGTTCTTCCTCAGATGCTGCTACCCTAACCACGGGCTGAACTAGAACCACAGGTTGTGTCACCGTGACACCTGGAACCTGACCAACATGAACTCACTGCTTTGGAGTGTGGGCGGCGGGAGTCGGAGCTCCTCCCCTGGTCTGTGAAATAACTGGTGCAACCGGAATCAACCCCGCTTGAGCCAATGTACCAAACATGCTCGAGAATTGTTCTAAGGTCTCCTGAAGTCTGGGGTTAACAACAGGCACCTCCGGTACCTGCCCCCATCTGGAACTACTGGCAGCTCCTTAACTGCTGCTCTGGTAGGTGCCCTAGCTGCGACACGTGCTCCTCGTCGGCCTCTGCCTCTTCCCCTAACAACATCTGCACCGAGGGTAACGTCATCAGTAACTGCAACTCGTGTCCTTATCATCTATGAGAGAATGGAATGATAAAGTTCAAGCTTCGAGATCAATGAACTCGCACGATAGGAATGAAGGAAGTGAAACTGTCCTAATAGTTTCGTAGCCTCTCGAAGATAAGTACAGACGTCTCTGTACCGATCCGCAAGACTCTACTAAACTCGCTTATGACTCGTAGCACCTATGAACCTAGAGCTCTGATACTAACCTGTCATGACCCAATTTTCTCTTCGTTGGGTATCGTGATGTCACCTAGTCTTAGGGACTAGATAAGCCTAATATTTACTGAATAACAACAATAATTAAATAACATCTAACAATTTTTGAAACAAAAATCTCTATAAAATGTACAATTCCCAAAACCGGTAGTACAAGTCATAAGCTCTACAGAGTTTTTCTATAAACTTCTAAATACAACTGTTTGAAAATAAGGTAAACATTGTGAATACAAAATAAGAAGGTGACTCCGAAGCCTGCGAACGCAACAACAGGTTTACCTTGAGTCTCTACAGCACCAATCCGCGCAGCTAGCTAATGATCAACTGACTTCAAAATATATGGATATGCACAAAAATGTGCAGAAGTGTAGTATGAGTACACCACAACGGTACCCAGCAAGTCTCAAGACTAACCTCAGTAGAGTAGTGATGAGGGACAGTCAAGATACCTACTGGACTAAATAACCTGAACAAGTATAAGTATAGGAACAACAGAGTATGATATCTACATAAAGACTACGCGAAATGGAAAATAATACGGTAGTTGCAGTAAGAAAGGAAAACGATAACTATCAGCGAAATACCATAATAATGGCACAGTAGATGTACGAAAACACAGTCTAAATCCGGTGATCACAAATAAATGAAAGTCAAATAACAACTCAACAAAATGACCGCTTTCACTCCGGGATTTAGCCAATAACCTCCACGAGGTACCGAACCTTAGAATATTCACAACTTACGGGTCCCAATTCCTGAACCCTAATACTTAGCATCTTGTGCTCTCATTACATTTTATAACCGCACTGACGACTCACATGCCAAATAGAGCCATTCTCACATGGAAGGCAAGTAATCAAGGATGTGCATCTATACTCAACAATATCAAGAAAACTTCTTAACCGATAAGGGTGCTTAACTACGTGTGTGCTTGTGCAAGTGTCCTAACATAGTTCCTTCCAGCTAGTAAGTATAGGAAAAGAAATGGACAACACGTAGAATATTTTCCCACAACTTTCCACAAGATAAAGCTCACACAGGTAAGTATACCATTATACAAATATCAACAACAAGAATACCCCAGGCCATCACAAGTCATCGCAAATCAATCCCTAACACAACCCACCTTGTCTCGTCACATGTGTAATTAGTAAAGTAAATGCCCATCTTGTCTTGCCACACATGCATAATAATGTACCCACCCTGTCTCGCTACATGCGCGACCCACATATATATATATCCCGCCTTCTCACGCCGCATGTGCAAATATCAATAGTAACAATAGTACGACAGAAACCTCGTGCAACCCAATAACACTCGCACGATAGAAACCTCGTACATCACAATAACAACAACCGCACTGCAGAAACCTCGTGCATCACAATAACAACAATCGCACGGCAGAAACCTCGTGCATCACAACAACAAGTACAACATCAACAATGACAATAATACAAGGGTACGACAAATAAGTCAACTCAGAAATTCCAAAACTCAAAGAAACAGACGAATTAATTCACAAGGAGTAGCCACAATAGAGAATGCTAGTCATAATGAGAACAACTCAACAAGAAAGAAAACACTATGTAACAACGGTCCACAATAGCAGTGCATGGTGGCCTCGCTTGCTGAAGTTAATCATCCCCCCACGAAAGATCTTGTGTGTTTCTTGGCACAAGCGCCAAAAACAAGCAATCATCCTTCACATGGAGGGACTCACCTGTGCCAAACATACCTAGTAGCGGAGGCAGAGATCCATAATACCAGACTCAAGCTCTTCACTAAGAGAAAACGACCCCAAAGTAAAGAGATACACATAGAATTACGTAAAACCCTTCTTGAGTAGGGTTACCCGCTCGACCAGATCAGGAGCGATAATGTCTAAGTCCTGGCAATGGCAATCTTCTTTCACAACAAGAATACTGGAAAGATGAATGGAAAAAGAATATCTGCCAATAGCCCATGTACGAGAGTTAGCATAAGAAAATTTCTCTTCAAAGTGTTTAGTTGTAACAAGACTTCTGGTGATGATGGTGCTCACTGCAGGAGGAGCGACTTCATCGGCTTTGCTTTTGTTCTTTGAGGAAGTGAGGTTTTTTGAAGAAGAAGCCATTATATGTTAGAGAAGAAGGAAAAACATTTTTCTTATGAAGAGAATTAAAGAAAGGTTGAAGAACAAAGTACAAGTTGAATGAAGAGAGTTTGAGAAAGTTTGGATAATTATGGGGTATGAATAAAGAAGGTTGATGCGTATAAATAAAGGTTTAGAAAACTAAATTTGTGGCCATAATTACATCGATAACCAGTAAAAATTATGCTAAATCGTGGAATGATGCGTGTTCGGGGCATTAAATACGGAGAGACGTGCGTCTAATCAACCGTCAGGAGCTTTTCAGAGGAGGTCAGTGAAATTCCCGCCAAAAGAATATTTCTATCAACTTCCTGATGACACAAAGTTATGTCACCGGAAAGCAGAGGGACTATCCGTATAGGGTAAAATATGCTATGTTAAGTGACTACATAAGGGAGCGACACGTGGAGCCGAAGACAGAGGATAGCTAAAATCGAAGACAAATATTCCATCTGTTACCTGAAAAGAATGATGCTGATAAAGAAGCAATAATGTCCTACCACCCGGTAGCATTTAATGGAGAATATTCTACAATATTTAGTACACTGCCCGTTATAAGAATTTGTCCTTCAATCCCACCGTTACACATTCTTCAATGGCCCTCATAATTGACATTAAAGTAGGGCATGATCCTAGGACCTTGTTCCCTCGGTGCAACTATAAATAGTGAGCTCCGTTATCATTGTAAAAGACACGAATTTTCTAGTAAACTTACACTATAATCTATTCAATGCTTTATACAATATTATCTTCTTGCTTTTTGATTTCATTACTGTTGCGCCTAGAAGCCTTGCTCTTGGAATTACTGTTTCTGCTATTTTATCTTCATCTCAAGGCTAAGCATTGCATATTTATTCAATTTTTCTATTATTTTAGGATCAAATTAATTCACTTGTCTAAAACTACGTATAAATTTAACTATACTATTTTACGGGTAAACAATTGCCAAAATCATGAGCTCCAGACTGGTTACTGTACTTCCCAAATTTATTTCGTACAATCAGAATGGTTTCTTAAGGGGTAGATCTATCTCAGATAATGCGTTACTGGTTCTGGAAATAATACATGGTATTAGTAAAAAGAATGTTGGGGGGAATATTGTCATTATGATGGACATGGCAAAGACTTACGATAGAGTCAATTGGCATTTTCTACTACAATTGTTGAGGTAATTTGGGTTTTCAAAGAATTGGATAGAGATGGTGGTTGGTATTCTGTTTTGATTAATGGGGTCAGAAGTTATTTTTTTTTTTTTTTTTGCAATCTTCTAGGGGTTTAAAACAAGGGATCCTCTCTCTCCCTCACTCTTTATTTTGGGAGCTGAAAAGCTAACTATTATGCCTAATCAGTTGCGATATATTAACCAGGATAGAAGCTTTAACATGAAGCAACATGGGCCGCAAGTGACACATCTAGCATACGTTAATGACGTGATGGTCTTCTGATCTGGTAGTGAAAGATCATTGAAGTTGGTGACTCATTTATGAAAATTGCTCAGGCCAGAAGATCAACACGGAAATTAAAAAAGCTGCTTCCTTGTAGATTCAAAGGCTTCGAATGCACGCTGATATTTCTTAGAATTAATGAGGTAACTGGTTTCAAACATGCTAATTCTCCAGTTACATATTTAAGGTGCCCTTTGTATGTTGGAAGAGAGAGGATATCACACTATAGTGACATGTTGGCGAAAATTGTGAAGAAGACTACAGCGCGACAATGTAAACTTTTGTCTGGTGGGGGTATTAAATCTGTTTTACAATCTCAACCTATACACATCATGTTATCTACATTAAAACCTCATCAAACAGTTATTAAGGTGTTAGATGGGATGATGTTCCTACCAGAATATTATTCCACTAAACTATTCTACATATTCTACAGGTTACTGTTAGAACATGCGCAGCGGAAGTGTCACGACCCAAAATCCTAACCTGTCATGATGGTGCCTAACATGGTATAGACAAACCGATTTCTCATGAATATTTCCAACACTTTTAACAAAAATAAATTTAAAGCAGTTTTAATAGTAAAAGTTCTCATAACCGGGATAGAAAATCCAAAACATAATGCGAAATTCTCAACTATCGAGGTGTCACAGAGGACATGAGCATCTATACATCACAAGTATGGAAAACACGGTCTATAATAGTCTGAGACTAAATACAGTAATTAAGAAGATAAGGAAAGAGAGACAAAGTCTGCGAAATACCGGTAGCTACCTCGAAATCTCCGGATAATCAATTGTGCGAAGAAATCAATACCCACTGTGTCCGGGAACACCTGGATCTGCACACAAAGTGCATGGTGTTGTATGAGTACAACCAACTCAGCAAGTAACAATACTAAATAAAGAACTGAAAGTAGTGATGAGCTTCACAGCTGAGTCCAATTACAGTAATTTCCAACATAACAAGGTAGGCATGCTTTCAAGTTCAACATTTAATGTCAAAACAGTAATTTCATGTCAAGTTCAACTAAAACGTAAGATAATATCTCTCAGAAATTTTTAAAACAGTGGTATAAGACAGCTGAAGTGCAACAATAATGAAATTCAATTGCATCCTCTCAGGACCACAGTCACTCGGCCATTCCATTCACTCAACACTCGCACTCAGTAGGTACCTGCGCTCACAGGGGTGTGTACAGACTCCAGAGGGGCTCCTTCAGCCCAAGCGCTATAATCTGCACGGATAACTCACGTGTTGCACGAACAACTCACGTGCTATAGTATCAATATCTGGATCCGTACGAATAACTCACTTGCTGCACGGACAACTCGCGTGCTATAGTATAATATCTGGATCCGCACGGACTACTCACATGCTATAGTATAATATATGAATCCACACGGACAACTCACGTGCTGCACGGACAACTCACGTGCTATAGTATAATATCTCACAATCAGGCCCTCGACCTCACTCAGTCATAAATCTCTCCAGTCTCTCGGTCTCTCAATAATCATGAAAATCAGCCCAAACAACAATGATATGATGCATCAATAATGAACAATAGAGACTGAGATAAAATAAATAAGTAAACTGTGACTGAGTACAAAATAATAATTTAGCAGATAGTTCAACACGTACATGACCTCTGTGGGTCCCTACAGTACCAACACATAATCTAAACATGATTTGTGGTTCGATTTCTCTAATACATGGAGGTACAAATAATAACAGATTATTCAACTACATAGTTCCATGGAATTTGACCAAGTCACAATTTCTACGGTGCACGCCCACACGCCAATCACCTAGCATGTGCGTTACCTCAAAAACCGATCACATAACATATAATCCGGGGTTTCGTACCCTCAGGACCAAATTTAGAACTATTACTTACCTCAAACCGCAAAATTCTTTATTCTGCTATGCCTTTGCCTCGCGAATCGGTCTCCAAATGCCTCGAATATAGTCACAAATAATTCGATTCAGTCAATACAAATTATAGGAATTGATTCCATATGAAAATATTAATTTTCCAACAAAATTCGAAATTGCACCCAAATATCGCCTGTGGGGCCTACGTCTCGGAACCCGATAAAAGTTATAAAATATGAATGCCGGTTCAACCACGAGGCTAACCATATAAAGTTTACCAAATTTTCACATCAACTCGACCTCTAAATCATCAAATCTTATTTCCAAATCCCTAGGTCCAAATTTTCGATTTACACCTCTAAAACACGTAATCTAGTCGGATTATTCGATGATAATTCAATATTATGGAGTAGAAATGATCACAAGTGACTTACCTCAAGTTTTTCCGTGAATTCTCTCTCAAACATTGCCTCAACCCGTGTTGGAAATGTCAAAAATGACAAAAATCCCGGATTCCTCTGTTTTTAGCATTCTGTCCAGGCTTCTTGCACCTGCGACCCTCTATCCGCATCTGCGGTTAATTTTTCCGCTTCTGCAGAAGCCTCTTATGTCCCCCAACTCCGCTCCTGCTCTCGAAATCCCGCACCCGCGGGTGCGTTTCTGCGAACCCCGGAAAGTTCTTCGAACCTGCGACCTTTGTCCTCCCCAGCCTTGGCCGGTTTTGCGATGGCCCTTGCGCACCTCCGGTATCGCACCTGCACGCCAAGTTTCGCAGGTGCGATTACATCAGATGGCAACAGGTTTCCAATTTTGTTCAAGTCCGAATTATATCCGTTAACCATCCGAAACTCACCCGAGGCCCCCGGGACCTCAACCAAATACACCATCAAGTCCTAAAATATCATACGAACTTAGTCGAAGCCTCAAGTCATATCAAACAACGCTAAAATCACAAATCACACCCCAATTCAAGCTTAACGAAACTAACGAATTCTAACTTCTACATTCGTTGCCGAAATCTATCAATTCAATTTCGATTGACCTCCAATTTTGCACACAAGTCATAAATGGCATAACGGAGCTATGAAAATTTTCAGAACTGGATTCCAACTCCGATATCAAAAAGTCAACTTCCCGGTCAAACTTCCAAACTTAAATTTTAATTTTTTCGTCATTCCAAGCCTAATTTAGCTACGGGCTTCCAAATAATTTTCCGGACATGCTCCTAAGTCCAAAATCACCATACGGACCTATTGGAATCATCAAAACTCTATTACGGGACCGTTTATACATAAGTCGACATCCGGTCGCTATTTTAACTTAAGCTTTAAACCTTGGAACTAAGTGTTCCAATTCATTGCAAAACCTCGCAGGACCCAAACCAATCACCCGAAAAGTCACATAATAACTATAAAACATAAATTGAGTAGTAAATAGAGGGAACAGGGTTGTAATACCCAAAACGACCTGCCGGGTCGTTATATTCTCCCCCTCTTAAACGAACATTCATCCTCGAACGGGTTTAAAATTATACCTGGAGTCTCAAATAGGTGTGGATATTTGCTCCGCATCTCCCGTTCAGTCTCCCAAGTAGCTTCTCCGACTGGCTGGCCTCTCCACTGCACTTTCACTGAAGCTATGTTCTTTGATCTCAAATTTCAAACTTGCCGGTCTAAAATGGCCATCGGCTCCACATCATTAGTCAAATTACCATCCAACTGCATTGTGCTGAAATCCAAAACATGAGACGGATCCCCGACATACTTTCGGAGCATAGATACATGAAACACTGGATGAACACTTGATAGCCTAGGTGGCGATGCAAGTGTATAAGCCACCACTCCAATCTTCCTAAGCACCTCAAACGACCCAATATACCGAGGGCTAAACTTGCCCTTCTTCCTGATCTCAACACACCTTTCATGGGTGAAATCTTGAGCAGAACCTTTTCCCCAACCATTTAAGCAATATCACGGACCTTCCGGTCGGCATATGTCTTCTGTCTAGACTGCGTCGTGCAAAGCCACTCCTGAATCAATTTAACCTTCTCCAAAGCATCCTGAACTAAATCAGTACCCAATAGCCTAGTCTCACCCGGCTCAAACCAACCCACCCGAGACCGACACCGTCTCCCATATAAAGTCTTATACGGAGCCATCTAAATGCTTGATTGGTAGCTGTTATTGTAAGCAAACTTTGCTAGTGGCAGAAATTGATCCTAAGAACCCCCGAAATCTATAACACAAGCGCGTAGTATATTTTCCAATATCTAAATAGTGAGCTCGGACTGTCCGTCCGTCTGAGGGTGAAATGCTGTACTTAGCTGAACCTGTGTGCCTAATTCTCGCTATACTGCTCTCCAAAACTGTGATGTAAATTGCGTGCCCCGATCTGAAATGATAGACACTGGCACACCGTGTAGGCGAACAACCTTGCGGATCTAAATTTCAGCCAACCGCTCCGAAGAATAAGTACCACCAATTGGAATAAAATGTGCAGACTTGGTCAACCGATTTATAATCACCCAAACAACATCAAACTTTCTCAAAGTCCGTGGGATCCCAACTACGAAGTCCATGGTAATACGCTCCCACTTCCACTCCGGAATTTCAAGTCTGTGAAGCAATCCGCCCGGTCTCTGATGCTCGTACTTCACCTGTTGACAATTTGAACACCGATCTACAAACCCTACTATATATTTCTTCATTCGCCTCCACCAATATTGTTACCTCAAATCTTGATATATCTTCGCGGCACCTGGATGAATGGAGTACCGCGAACTGTGAGCCTCTCGGAGAATCAACTCATGCAAACTATCTACATTAGGCACACATAGCCTGCCCTACATCCGTAATACACCGTCATCCCCAATAGTGACTTTCTTGGCATCACCGTGCTGAACTGTGTCCTTAAGGACAAGAAGATGAGGGTCATCATACTGACGTTCTCTGATAAGATCATAAAGAGAAGACTGAAAAACCACACAAGCCAAAACTCAGCTTGGCTCGGATACCTCCAATTTGATAAACTGGTTGGCCAAGGCCTGAACATCCAAGACTAAAGGCCTCTCCGCTACCAGTAAGTATGATAAACTGCCCAAACTCTCTGCCTTACAACTCAAGGTATCGGCCACCACACTGGCCTTTCCGGGATGATAGAGAATGGTGATACCATAATACCTAAGCACTCCCACCACCTCAGCTGTCGCAAATTAAGATCCTTCTGTTTAAACAAATATTATAGACTCCGGTGATCGGTATAAACCTCACAATAGACACCGTATAAATTATGTCACCAAATCTTCAAGGCATGAACTATAGCTTCTAACTCAAGGTCATGGACCGAATAATTCTTCTCATGTACCTTTAACTATCTAGAGGTATAGGCAATCACCCTACTGTCTTGCATCAGCACTGAACCGAGACCAATACCGCGGAGCATCACAATACACAATATAAGACCCTGAACCTGTAGGCAATACCAATACTGAGGCTGTAGTAAAAGCTACCTTGAGCTTCTTAAAGCTCTCTTCACACTCATCCGACCACCTGAACGGAGCACCTTTCTGGGTCTATTTAGTCATAGGTGTCGCAATAGACGAGAAACCCTCTATGAAGCGACGATAATAACCGGCCAAGCCGAGAAAACTCCGCATCTCAGTAGCTGAAGATGGCCTAGGCCAACTCTGAACTGACTCTATCTTCTTCGGATCCACCTTAATTCCTTCACTGGACACTATGTGTACCAAGAATGCCACCGAACTAAGTCAGAACTCACACTTGGAGAATTTGGCATAAAATTTCTCCTCCCTCAGTCTCTGTAGTACAATACTCAAATGTTATGCGTGTTCCTCCTGGCTACGTGAGTACACTAGGATATCATCTATAAATACTATGACAAACAAATCAAAATGTGACTGGAATACACTATTCATCAAGTACATAAATGTTGCTGGGGCGTTGGACAGCCCAAAAGACATCACGCGAAATTCATAGTGACCATAACGAGTCCTAAATGTCGTCTTTAGAATATCTAAATCCTGAAGTTTTAACTGGTGATACCCAGATCTCAGATCAATTTTGGAGAATACCTTCGCTCCCTGAAGCTGGTCAAATAAATCATTAATACGATGTAAATGATACTTATTCTTGATTGTAACTTTGTTCAACTGCCTGTATTTGATACACATCTGTATAGTACCATCTTTCTTTTTCACAAACAGAACCGGTGCACCCCAAGGCGACACACTAGGCCTAATAAACCCCTTATCAAGAAGTTCCTGAAGTTGCTCTTTCAATTCTTTTAACTCAGCTAGTGCCATACGATATGGAGGAATAGAAATTGACTGAGTGCCTGACACCAAGTCAATACCGAAATCAATATCCTTGTCGGGTGGCATACCCGGCAGGTCTATAGAAAATACATCCGAAAAGTCTGGCACTACCAGTACAGAATCAATAGTGGAGTATCTGCATAAACATCTCTCACAAAGGCAAATATGACAAACACCCCTTCCCAACCATACGTTGGGCCTTCAAATAAGAAATTACCCTGCTGGGAACATAATCTAGAGAACCTCTCCATTCGACCTTCGGCAAACCCGACATCGCCAACATTACAGTTTTTGTGTGACAGTCCAGAATAGCATGACATGCAGACAACCAATCCTTACCCAAGATTACATCACAATAAACCATACTAAGCAATAAGAGATCAACTCTAGTCTCCAGTCCCCCAATAGTTACCACACATGACCGATACACACGGTCCACAATAATAGTATCGCCCACCGGCATAGATATACGAACATGTGAAACCAAGGACTCACAGGGCATATTCAGATAATGAGTAAAGTACAATGATACATACGAATAAGTAGAACCAGGGTCAAATAATATAGAAGCTTCCCTGTGGCACACTGAGACAATACCTGTGATCACTGCATCTGAAGCAACAACATCTGGCATGGCAGGAAAAGCATAGAATCGGGCATGACCGCCACCTGATCGGCCTCCCCCTCTTGGGCGACCCCTAACTGGCTGAGCCCCACCCCGAGCTGGCTGGGCGGGTGGTGTAACTGCTGGTGCTCGTGCCGTCGGCCGAGAACTCTACTGTGGAGCCCCACTTTACAGCCTAGCACAATCTCTCTTGAAATGATCAATTCTCCGCACTCGAAACAACCCCTCCTCTGACGGAACTGCTGCTCCTGATAACCCGAGGAATTACCTATAGAAGCCTGAGCATACGAGGCATGGTGAGAACTCTGCGCTTGTAGAGCACTGAATGAAGACTGGCCTGAGTGAGCACTGTAAGAACCGTGGCTAGCTGATGCACCACGATGATCTGGACGAGTCGTCTAAGCGGGGCTATAAGGGCGACCCCTGCTGTGGTAGGACTGTCCCCCAGAAGGTACCCCACTAAAATTGCCCGAACCTTGAGGCCTCCTGGCCTCTCTCTCACCACGCTCCTGGCTACGGACCACCTCTATCTGCCAAGCAATGTCAACTACCTCGTCAAAAGTGGCACCAGATACCCTCTCCCTAGTCATAAGCAATCACAGCTGATACGTGAGGCCATCAATGAACCTCCTAACCCTCTCCCTATCAGTGGGAACCAACCAAACTACATGACGAGCCAACTTAGAAAACCTCATCTTATATTGGGTCACAGACAAGCCATCCTGCCGAAGCTGCTCAAACTGTCTGCACAGCTCCTCCCTACGAGACTGCGGCACGAGCTTATCCAAAAAGAGAATAGAGAACTCCTTCCATGTAAGTGGTACTGCACTGACTGGCCTGTGCCTCTCATAAGCCTCCCACCATCTGAAGGCGGCCCCAAAAAACTAAAAAGTAGTGAACGAGACCCCACTGGTCTCCAGAATACCCGCTATCTGAAGCATCTGCTGACACTTATCCAGAAAACCCTGAGCATCCTATGACTCAGCACCGCTAAATGATGGGGGTCGAAGCCTCCCAAATCTCTCAAGTCTCCTTTGCTTATCATCTTCCATACGGGGACTACTGGGGCCTGAGCAGCTGCAGCCGGCTGGGCTGGTAGTGCCCCCGGTATCTGAAGTCCCTGCACTACCTGCTGTGGAGTACGGAAAACAGGGGTATGAGTACCTCCCCCGGCTTGAGAAGTGGCTGGGGAGGTCTGAGCCGAAACCACCTGAGCAAGGCATGTGCAAACTGTCAATATCTGGGCCAAAGCCTCCTGAAGGCCTGGAATTACAATAGGCACAGCTGGTGCCTGAGCTAGTCCCACCGGCTCAACTATATCTGGAATCTGCTCCTGAGCTGGAGCAACTAGTGGTGTTACAGGTGATGCTCCAACTACTGTACGATCTACACCTCGACCTCTACCTCGGCCCCGACCTCTACCACGGCCCTAACCTCTCGCGGCCCTAACTGGTGGCACTGGTGGTTGACCGTCCGATCTGATAGCACGTATCCTCACCATCTGTGAGAGAATAGAATAACAAAAATTTAGTTTTCGAAATCAACAAATACGCACGATAGAATACAAGAAAGTGAATTTATTTTTTCTAAGGGTTCGACAACCTCTCAAAGATAAGTACAGACGTCTCCGTACCGATCTGCAAGACTCTACAAAACCTGCTCATGACTCGTTAGACCTATGTAACCTAGGCTCTGATACCAACTTATCATGACCCAAAATCCTAACTTGTCGTGATGGCGCCTAACATGGTACTAGACAAGCCAATTTCTCACAAATATTTCCAACACTTTTAACAAAAATGAATTTAAAGCACTTTTAATAGTAAAAGTTCTCATAACCGGGATAGAAAATCCAAAACATAATGCGGAATTCCCAACTATCGGAATTCCCAACACGGTCTATAATAGTCTGAGACCAAATACAGTAATTAAGAAGATAAGGAAGGAGAGACAAGGTCTGCGAAACACCGGTAGCTACCTCAAAATCTCCGAATAATCAACTGTGCGAAGAAATCAACACCCACAGTGTCCGGGAAAACCTGAATCTGCACACGAATTGCAGGGTGTAGTATGAGTACAACCAACTCAGCAAGTAACAATACTAAATAAAGAACTGAAAGTAGTAACGAGCTTCACAGCTGAGTCCAATTACAGTAATTTCCAACATAACAAGGTAGACATGCTTTCAAGTTCAACATTTAATGTCAAAATAGTAATTTCATGTCAAGTTCAATTGAAACGTAAGATAATATCTCTCAAAAATTTTCTAAACAGTGGTATAAGACAGCTGAAGTGCAACAATAATGAAATTCAATTGCATCCTCTTAGGACCCCATTCTCTAGGCCATTCCATTCACTCAGCACTCACCACTCGCACTCAGTAGGTACCTGCGCTCACTAGGGTTGTGTACAGACTCCGGAGGGGCTCCTTCAGGCTAAGCGCTATAATCTGCACGGACAACACATGTGCTGCATGGATAACTCACGTGCTATAGTTTCAATATCTGGATCCGTACGGACAACTCATGTGCTGCACGAATAATTTGCGTGCTATAGTATAATATCTGGATCCGCACGGACAACTCACGTGCTATAGTATAATATATGGATTTGCACGGACAACGCATGTGCTGCACGGAAAACTCACATACTATAGTATAATATCTCACAATCAAGCCCTCGGCCTCACTCAGTCATAAATCTCTCTAGTCTCTCGGGTTCTCAATAATCATGAAAATCAGCCAAAACAACAATGAGATGATGCATCAATAATGAACAATAGAGACTGAGATAAAATAAATAAGTAAACTGTGACTGAGTACAAAACAATAATTTAGCAGATAGTTCAACACGTACATGACCTCTGTGGGTCCCTACAGTACCAACACATAATCTAAACATGATTTGTGGTTCGATTTCTGTAATACATGGAGGTACAGATAATAACAGATTATTCAACTACATAGTTCCATGGAATTTGATCAAATCACAATTTCTACGGTGCACTCCCACACGCCCGTCACCTAGCATGTGCGTCACCTAAAAAACCGATCACATAACACATAATCCGGGGTTTCATACCCTCATGACCAAATTTAGAACTGTTACTTACCTCAAACCGCAAAATTCTTTATTCTGCTATGCCTTTGCCTCGCGAATCGGTCTCTGAACGCCTCGCATCTAGTCACATATAATTCGATTCAGTCAATAGGAATTGATTCCATATGAAAATATTAATTTTTCAACAAAATCAGAAATTGCACCCAAAAATTGCTTGTGGAGCCCACATCTCAGAACCCGACAAAAGTTACAAAATATGAACACCCATTCAACCACGAGTCTAACCATAGACATTTTACCAAATTCCGACATCAACTAGACCTTCAAATCATCAAATCTTATTTCCAAATCCCTAGGTCCAAATTCCCAATTTACACCTCTAAAACACGTAATCTAGTCGGATTATTCGATGATAATTCAATATTATAGAGTATAAATGACTTACCTCAAGCTTTTCCGTGAATTCTCGCTCAAAAATTGCCTCAACCCGTGTTGGGAATGACAAAAATCCTGGATTCCTCTGTCTTTAGCATTCTGTCCAGGCTTATCGCACCTGCGACCCTTTATCCGCACCTGCGGAATCGCTTCTGCTGTGAATTTTTCCGCTTCTGCAGAAGCCACTTATTTACCCCAACTCTGTACCGGCAAGTCACATAACAATTGTAAAGCATATATTGAGTAGTATATGGGGGGAACAGGGTTGTAATACCCATAACGACCGGCCGAGTCATTATAGGAAGCAAGCATACATTTTAGGAATCACATACATATAAACTAGACAATGATATAATTATGAGATTAGAAGCACTAACCTTTTGAAATCGTTGCACATGTCTTCCACAAAGCAAGAATCTAGGGATGTAGTCTTCTGCTACGGTCCTAGTAAAACCTTGGACGAAATTGCTTTGAGTAGGCAAGAACAATACAACTCGAAAAAGTAGTTATTGGGTGAAAAACATCTTCCTTATATAGACTCGTTTTTCAGCCAAAAAGGGCTCCAAAAAACGTGTAGGATTCTGCTTGTGCAAGTAGAATCCTACTCTAACTCTACATGATGACTTTTTCCCCAAGTCACATTTTACCCAAGTCAGTCGAGGTTTTTACTAGGCATAGCAGGGACCACAAAAATAATAAGAGGCTACTAATTATAGTATTAATTCGAATATTTGGATGCATTAATTCCTACTATAATTAATTATAATTTATTCCACTAAAAAATTGCAATTGAACTCCTCAATATGAATTTCAAAAATTCACTAACACTTATTTTAAGTCCTCATGTTAAGGTCACAAATACCAGTTAATTAAATTAAATCACTGACAATTTAATTTAATCAAACTTACATAAAGGGGTATCATCAAACTCTAAACCGAATCATGGATTCTATCAACTAATTATTATTTCACAAATGCTATTCGTTATTGTCCAATCTATCAGGCATACATTAACTCTGAATAGAGTTGTACTTTTTGATAAATTAAAATAATAAACAAATCACATTGATCATAATAATTATATCAATATTAGGAGTATAAGCTCATTTAATGAATTAGAGAAAATATTTTTTATATATTCAGTACAAAAACATCTTTTCTCAACGTGGTCCATTCAATATACACTAAGTATACTAGCACAAGAAGTCGGAGTAAAACCACTCCCATAATTAAGACAAATTATACCATAATCTTGTGCTACAATCATCAAGATATTTTTTCCAATAATATCTTCGATTGTAAACATGGTTTATTAATTATGAGAACCGATAATTTAATCTTCTGTGCATGAGCTAAGACTCCATACACTAAATTGTCTACTACATAACTAAAGGACACACATGTAACAAATGATCTATTTAAAATAGTACTTTATTGAATTGAATAACTAAAATAAATAATTGTTCCATAAAGAATAAAAATACAATACTATGTCTAAACCGCATGGTTAATAGTATATCCCAACAATCTCCCACTTAGACTCATAAGCATGCGTCTACAACTCTAATACCCATTCCTTCTACATGCTTGTCAAAAATCTTCTGTGGCAAGCTCTTTTAAATGGGTCTGCCAAATTGACCTCTGACTCAATCTTCAGCATTATGTCCCGAATTAAGTGATATTTACGCTCAATATGCTTACTCCTTTGATGGCTTCATGGTTCATTCGAGTTTATAACTGCACCACTATTATCACAATAAAGTACAATTAGTTCTTGAATCGAAGGAACTACATTAAGCTCTTTTAGAAGGTTCCCGAGCCAAACAACCTCTTTAGCTACCTCAGATGCAGCCACATATTCGGCTTCCATGGTAGAATCAGCAACACATGATTGCTTGATACTCCTCCAACTTATGGCTCCACACATATCCTGAGGTAGATTTTCTAGAATCTCTATATGACTGGAAATCTGAATCAGTATAGCCAATGGGTGCAAGATCACCTGAGTGATAAACCAACATATAATCCCTAGTCCTTTTCAAGTACTTGATTATATGTTTAACAATAGTCCAGTGTTCTCGTCTGGGGTTAGACTGAAATCTACTAACTATGCCAACAGCAAAGCAGATTTCAGGTCTAGTACATATCATAGCATACATGAGACTCCCTACAGCATAAGCATAAGGGAAAACCTTCATCTTTTCTTTCTCATCAATTATTTTTGGGGACTGATCTTTTGACTGAGAGATTCCATGTCTAAAAGGGAGAAAGCCTTTCTTGGAATCTTGCATGCTAAACCTGGTGATAATAGTATCAATATAAAGTGCTTGGGATAAGCCTAATATCCTTCGCTTGCGATCTCGCATAAGCTTGATCCCAAGGATATGTGCCGCTTGTCCCAAGTCTTTCATATCAAAACGCGAGGAAAACCATTCCTCTACTGAATTCAACATGCTCACATTATTTCCTATGAGCAAAATATCATCCATGTACAAAACCAAAAATGAAACTTTATCTCCATCCCACTTCTTATAGACACAAGACTCATTTTCACATTGATCAAAATTGAAGGTTTTAATCGATGTGTCAAAACAAGTATTCCATGCTCTAGAAGCTTGTTTCAATTCATAAATGGATTTCTTTAATTTACACAACATGTGCTCGTTGCCACTTTTTATGAAACCAACTGGTTGTGCCATATAGATGCACTCATCAAGACTTCCATTAATAAAAGACTTCTTGACATCCATTTTCCAAATCTCATAATTGTAATGAACAACAATGGATAAGAGAATCCTGATGGATTTAAGTATGGCTACTGGCGAAAAGGTTTCCTCATAATCGAACCCTTCTTTTTGAGTAAACCCTTTTGCAACAAGCCTAGCTTTAAAAGTTTGCACATTTCCATCCACTCCTCGTTTTTTCTTATAGATCCATCTACAACCAATGGGTTTGACTCCAGTTGGTGGTTCTACAAGATCCATACTTGATTTGAGTACATGGACTCCATTTTAGATTTCATAGCAACAACTTATTTATCAGCATCTGTATCCTGTAGTGCTTCGTCGTAATTAAGAGGTTCTGTATTAGGCTCTTCAGGGGTTCTATCATAAGATTCTCCCAAGAGCGCTAACTAGAGAGGTTTTTTAATAATTCTCTCACTACGACTAGTCACTACAGGTGCAGTCTGATTTTATTGTTGAATCACAACATCATTTTTCGGAACTGAAGCCTCAATATTATCCTCCACACCTTGAGGTGCTGGGATATCATTAACATCTTCCTGGAGTGCAGGCTGCAGAACGATTTCAGGTTACTCAACAATCTGAGGTTGCTCAACATTACTCCCACTACTTTGGGGTAGTGAGATGTCAGGCAATTACTCTTGTGCGTTCTGCTGCATATTGACATTTCTCCCACTACGATAGTGCATTGGTATGTCAATACTGGCTTCCGGGATACGTTCGAGAGATGAGTCATTAGTTACTCTGTTACTTAATTCCTGTAAAACTAGTTTACTTCTAGGAATATAGTTCATTAAATAGTCCTCTTCTAAAAATCTGGCATTTGTCGTAACAATTACCTTCTTTTCTTTGGGACAATAAAATAAACCGTCTTTAGTTCCTTTTGGATATCCAATAAAAATGCATACTTCTATCCTCGATTCAAATTTATCCGCTTTCACTTTCAGCACATGTGCTGGACAACCCCAAACCCGAATGTGCCGTAAACTTGGCTTGCGCCCAGTCCATAATTCTGTTGGAGTTAAAGGTACTGATTTTGAAGGAACCAAATCCAGAGTGTAATTTGCTGTTTCTAAAGCATATCCCCAAAAGGAAGAAGGTAAATCGGAATAACTTAACATTGATCTAACCATTTCTATAAGGGTTCTATTTCTTCTTTCTACCACACCATTTTGTTGTGGTGTTCCTGGGGTAGAAAATTGAGATGTAATTCTATAATCTGATAAGTATTTAATGAATTCTGCAGAAAGGTATTGACCACCATGATCAGATCGTAATGTTTTGATATATTTATCATGTCTTTTGTCCGTTTCCGTGTTAATTTCTATAAATTTCTCAAAGCATTCAGATTTGCGGCGCAACAGATAAATGTATCCATATTTTGAGTAATCATCTGTAAAAGTCACAAAATACTCAAAACCACCTCTTGCTTGTATATTCATAGGGCCACAAAAATCAGAGTGAATTAATTCTAA
The DNA here is from genome assembly GCA_000715115.1 of Nicotiana otophora. NCBI lineage: Eukaryota > Viridiplantae > Streptophyta > Magnoliopsida > Solanales > Solanaceae > Nicotiana > Nicotiana otophora. Next base: position 47,418 of record AWOL01S0037812.1, on the reverse strand, counting down.
CTTATCGCTGGCTCTATTTTCTTTTGAGGGAAAATGTCTCTTGGTCATTTTACCTTCTAAACAGGATTCGCATTTGGCAGTGCCTCCACTTTCAATGAACTCAAAGGTCCATCAGAGACCAATCTCAAAATCCTATTTAGATTTATATGACCTAGACGTAAGTGCCACAAATAAGTTTGGCTCAATTCAGAAATACATTTTCTTTTATGTGGTAGATTATTGTTATTTAATTCTTTTGGTTGTTGTAGCACATGAGGAGACATAGTATTGTATTTTTATTCTTTATGGAATAATTGTTTATTTAATTTATTCAATTAAATAAAGTACTATTTTAAATAGATCATTTGTTACGTGTGTGTCCTTTAGTTATGTAGTAGACAATTTAGTGTATGAAGTTTAAGCTCATGTATAAAAGATTAAATTGTCGGTTCTCATAATTAATAAACCATGTCCACAATCGAAGATATTATTGGGCAAAATATCTTGATGATTGTAGCACAAGATTATGGTATAATTGGTCTTGATTATGGGAGTGGTTTTACTCCGACTTCTTGTGCTAGTATACTTAGTGTATATTGAACGGACCAAGTTGAGAAAAGATGTTTTTGTACTGAATATATATAAAATATTTTCTCTACTTCATTAAATTAGCTTATACTCCTAATCTTGATATAATTGTTATGATCAATGTGATTTATTTATTGTTTTGATTTATCAAAAGGTACAACTCTATTCAGAGTTAATGTATGCCTGATAAATTGGACAATAACGAATAGCATTTGTGAAATAATAATTAGTTGATAGAATCTATGACTCGGTTTAGAGTTTGATGATACCCCTTTATGTAAGCTTATAAGTTTTCATGTGAAAACCCGGCCGGTGGATTTTGTATCCGTCACATGAAATAGTTTTGTCACGCCCCAAAATACGTCTAGTCGTGATGGCACCTAACCCAACCCGCTAGGTAAGCCAATTAACCACTAACCAATTCTAATAATAATTATTAAAGTAATTTAAGTAAATAAAAATCTTAATCTTATACATTCCCCAAGAACTGGTAGTACAAATCAGGAGCTTCTAAGAATAGAGTATACAAAGCTGGTATGGAGTAAATACATCATCTGTTCGAATAGTATATAAACAGAGTTTTATAAATCTAAGGCTACCATGAACAAGAGGCAGCTACAACCAGAACGCAGGTACATCTTCGGATCCAGCTCCCAACGAACACAGCATCATCAACAGCCAACATCTGCACGCAAGGTGCAGGAGTGTAGTATGAGTACAACCGACCCCATGTACTCAATAAGTAACAAACCTAACCTTGGGCTGAAAGTAGTGACAAATGTACCAAGGTGAGAGTCCAACTTCCATAACCAACAATAGTTCATAACAATATAAAACAAGTAATACCAGAAGTAATTCAAAGAATAAATGCTCAGCTAAATCATAACTTTTAAAAATGGTTCTGTCCTTTAAGTATATCAGTAAAAAATCCAAATCGTTTACCGAAGTTGCCAAAAATATGAGTAAGTTTGAAAACAATAATTCTCCCAAAATCCTTTCAATAATAAATAAGATGTTTCATTTTCTTTCCAGATAACCAGTGTAAAACAAATGCATCACTATGTCCATCTGTCAATATGTGTGAGAAATCATGAATGATGTGATACCGTACAGCATGAGGAAAAATACATCTTTATGCTTGTATGTCAGGTGTGCATGTCAATACAATGTATCTCAGAGATGAACTCATGTACTCACAATCTCAGAGTACTCAATCTCACTTTCTCACACATTTCACTCATCATGCTCAATCACTCAGTACTGTATATGGCCAATCCGGCCCAGGGAAGATCCATCCCGGAATATACATATCAACTGATCATCAGTCACTCAGTACCGAGTAGGACCAATCTATCCCGTGGAGAAGATTCATCTCCAAGTATATAATACTTCGGACAAGATCCATGTCCAGGGAAGATACATCCCTCAATAATATCAACCGCGCTCACTGGGGGTGTGTGCAGACTCCGAAGGGGCTCCTTCAGCCCAAGCGCTATATAAAGCCTATACGGCCTGCTGCAGGCAGCCAGCCCCGATCCACATAATAATAATAATAATAATAATAATAATAATAATAATAATAATAATAATAATAATAATAATAATAATAATAATAATAATATATGAAGCCATCATGGCCTGCTGCGGCGTGCAACCCAATCCCAAAAATATCCTCATAGTCAGGCCCTCGACCTCCCTCAGTCATTAATCTCTCCAATCTCTCTCTCATGGGCTTATAATGTCATGAAAATAGCCCAAAAATGATGATATGATGTATCAATAAATAGCAACAGAGACTCAGATATGATATGCAATGAAATGAATATGACTGAGTATAAATTTTCAATTTAAACAAATAATTCACAGCAATATGACCTCTGTGGATCCCAATAATACTGGTACATAACCTCAACATGATTTTTAGTATGATTCTCAACTAAATTTCTTTAACATATAATATTACATAGAAAATGACAAGATTATTTGACTACAAAAATTCCACGGAACTAATTACGTCATACTTTCTATGGTGCACACCCACATGCCCGTCACCTAGCATGTGTGTCACCTCCCAACAATTCACATAATACATATATTCAGGGTTCATACCCTCAGCTCCAAGATTAGAAGAGTTACTTACCTCGACCAAGACAAATCTAATGCCGAACAAGCTAAACAATGCTCCAGAAATCTCATTATGCGCGTATCAACTTTTGAATAGCTCGAAGCTAGCCACAATAAATTTGTTTCAGTCCACACAATTTATAGGAATTAATTCCATATCAAAATACTAATATTTTCCCACAAAATCCGAAATTACACTCCAAAAATCGCCCTTAGGGCCCATGTCTCGGAATCTGACGAAACTCACAAAATTCGACAACCCATCCAATTACAAGTTCAACCATACTAATTTCACTCAATTCCGACTCCAAATCGATGTTCAAAACTCAAAAATTCATATTATGAACTTTAGGCCAACACCCCCAATTTACTCTTTAAATTCATCAGCCAATTGCTAAAAATGAAGATAGATTCATGGAATATAATCACAAGGGAGTCAATAACACTTATCCCAAGTTGTGTGGAAAATTTCCTCTCCTAAGTCGCCCAAACCGAGCTCCTAAATGTCCAAAATGAGAAAAATCTCAGAAAACACTCGTTTTTAACACTGCCTAGGCATTTCCGCACCTGCAGAACCTGAGCTCGCACCTGCGCGCCCACTAGTGCGAAAATTCTAGACGCACCTGCGAAAATGACTTACTCCGGCTGCCTCCGCTCCAGCGACAAATGGTCCGCATATGCGCTATCGCAGGTGCGGAGAAACCATCGCACCTGCGACCCCTGCTGGTATCCACCCTTTCTGCACATGCTCTTAACCTACCGCACTGAGGCATCGCATCTGCGGTCCCCTCTCCGCAGGTGCGGTCACACCAACAGTTCTCATACTTCAGCAACTTCTCAAATCAAATTCCAAGTCCGTTAACCACCCAAATTCAACCTGAGGCCCCCCGGGACCTCAACCAAACATACCAACAAGTCTTATAACATCATACGAACTTAGTCGAATCCTCAAACCACCTCAAACAACAACAAAAACACGAATTACACACGGATTCAAGCCTAATGAACTTTGAAATTTTCAACTTTTACAAACGACGCCGAAACCTATCAAATCACGTCTGATTGACCTCAAATTTTGCACACAAGTCACATTTCACATTACAGATCGATTCTAATTTCCAGAATCAAATTTCGACCCCGATATCAAAAAGTCAACCCCTCGGTCTAACTTTTCAAAAATTCAACTTTCGCCAGTTCAAGCCTAATTCCACTACAAACCTCCAAATAGGTTTCCGGACACGCTCCCAAATCCAAAATTACCATACAGAGCTATTGGAATCATTAGAATTCATATCCGAGATCGTTTGCACATAAATCGACATCCATCGATTTTTTCAACTTAAGCTTTCCATTATGAGACTAAGTATCTCAATTCATTTTAAAATCTCTCTGGACCCGAACTAACTAATCTGATAAGTCATAATACAACTATAGAGCACAAATAGAGCAGTAAATGGGGGAACGGAGATGTAATACTCAAAACGATCGGCTGAGTCGTTACAAGTTTAAATGGAATTATAAAGGATTTAATTAGTTGTTAAATTAAATTGTTAGTGATTTAATTTAATTAACTGATATTTGTGACCTTAACATGGGGAGTTAAAATAAGTGTTAGTAAATTTTTAAAATTCATATTGAGGAGTTCAATTGCAATTTTTTAGTGGAATAAATTACAATTAATTATAGTAGGAATTAATTCATTCAAATATTCGAATTAATACTATAATTAGTAGCCTCTTATTATTTTTGTGGTCCCTGCTATGCCTAGTAAAAATCTGGACTGACTTGGGTAAAATGTGACTTGGGAAAAAAGTCATCCTGTAGAGTTAGAGTAGGATTCTACTTGCACAAACAGAATCCTACACGTTTTTAGAGCCCTTTTTGGCTGAAAACTCTAAAAACGAGTCTACATAAGGAAGACGTTTTTCACCCAATAACTACTTTTTCGAGTTGTATTGTTCTTGCCCACTCAAAGCAATTTCGTCCAAGGTTTTACTAGGATCATAGCAGAAGACTGCAGCCCTGGATTCTTGCTCTGTGGAAGACCTGTGCAACGATTTCAAGATATTAGTGCTTCTAATCTCGTAATTATATCATTGTCTAGTTTACATGTATGTGATACCTAAAATGTATGCTTGCTTCCGTTGTGCATGTTCTAACAACTGGTATCAGACGCCGTCTTAGATCAAACTAGATAATGTAATACAACATGAATAGAATAATATTAAAATGTGTTATTTAGTGATACATGTTTGGTATGATTATTCTATGTAAAACGTGCCCGATTTTAATTAATATATTAATTCTGAAATTTTGGATTAATATACATATGCATAAAAATGATGTTATATTTAATGACAATCTGTTTTAGTTACGTTTTTATCCATAATCACAGTTCTGAAACTATGCATAAATAATCTGTTTTAGTGGTGTTATATATGCATAAACGTGACTGTTTTGAATACTATTAGTTCTGAAATTATGGATTAATATATAAAATTATGAACAGTGGCGTTTTGAACGGGTGAAAATAGTGTTATTTTTCCTATGTTTGTTCGAAACCCTAAAAAACACCAAAAATAGAATTCTACAAATAGGTCATGAATTTGAAATTCTGAAATTCTGTCGAACTCCGATTGACCTCAAATTTGGTAAGTTCATCGAAAATGACCCAGTGAGCAATACTCATCAACTTTGCTCATGATGTACGTCGTGTTTTGGGCATTCAGGGTCGTTTAGATGGGTTGTTTGGCCATTTTCTATTTTCTGGAAATTGTTTTTAATAGATGTTTTTTAAAAAAAGAAAACAGTGATGGTAGGGTTCAATTCCCATGGTTTTCAATCATGTTTTACAGTAATATAGTGAATTTATATGTTAACATAGGTCTTCTTCTACATCGGATAAGTTCATTATAGATGATTACTGTAGTTTTGCCTCTAGTTATTTGATTACTTGTATTAACTCTCTAATTGAGTTATATGTTGATTCAATGAAACTAGAGTTTATAAAAGTGATATTTACATATCTTAAATTAACACTTTACTCTCCATCTGAGTTGGTCCTGTTTTAATTTATGGGGTAAAAAGCTTTCATAACTCATATATTTTGCATGAATAGTTAAGTTTCCCTAACGAATCTAACTGTTCAATGAGCATGGTTATATGTGTAATGTGCTGTTTTTGAATTTATGATCTATTTAATGTGAATATCTCTCAGATTAATCATGTCTTCATTCAACCCACTTACCTCAATTTTGAACCAAAACAAGTTAGAAGGACCGAATTATGTTGACTGAAAAAGGAACCTTGATATTGTCCTAACTGCTGAAGGTTACAAATTTATAATCACTGAGGAGTGCCCAGAAAAACCTGATGAAAATGCTACTGATGATCAGGTTAAGGCCTATGACAAATGGGTCAAGGTTGATGAGATGGCGCGATGTTACATTCTTGCCTCTATGGCGAATGTTTTGCAACATCAGCATCAGTCTATGGGGTCTGCTTATGACATGCTCGAAAGTCTCAAAGAGATGTTTGGTGAGCAAAATCGTGCGGCTAAGTAGACAGCCATGAAAGCCCTCTTGAATGCCTACATGGCTGCCGCATGGTTAATAGTATATCCTAACGGTTACTCCCGTAGGCTATATGTGCTTATAAATATGGAGCATCCAAAATTTATGAGAAGAGGGTTGTTTATCATATTATAACTCATATTAGATGGATTTTGTCTAAGTTCAAGAGCAGGGGTGAATGGGCGGGCATATAGATTGGAAGATATCTGCCAACAAATGCTTAATCTAGTTCCTAGAATTGTCTGTGTAGCTGTTAAATGGGAGAAGCCACCTTTTCAATGGTGCAAAATTAATACTACTAAACAACAACAACAAAAAATTCAGTGTAATCCTACATCTGAAGTTTGGGGAGGGTAATATGTACGCAAACCTTATGAAGATAGGGAGGCTGTTTACGAAAGACCCTCGGCAAATAAGATATTTAAATTTTAAATATTTTTATATATAATAAATATCATTCTTTCTTAAACAAACTATAAGAGACTATCATATTTGCTGCATGTTTGGAAGCTTTGCCACCAGGATGTCTGCTATTAAGCCAATTGAACAGGTCTAATACAATCATTACCACTTGCTGCCAAGGGTTGCGATCTCTTCTACTTGATATATGAATGGTGATGTTTCTATTACAACTGAGAGCAGATGCTCCAATAAGGAGAAACCATATACAATAGCACATACACTTAATACATTAGAAGCCAACCCCAAAACACTATTAACATGGTGTATGCTATTGTTTGCTTTCGGCCAAGCTCGCACAATTTGCCTCGAAATGCCTCGTACCGTTAAGAGCATCACTACACATTATATGTAGCTTCTCCTTATTATCAACTTCCAATATGAAACTTTATTTATACACCCAACAAGAAAACTCCACACTTACAATAAAAGTTTAACTCGTGAAGTGTCAACGAAAAGATCTCGGCCTTTATCTCTTAAACAAAAGCTTATAACCATAATCTTGGCCATAAGGCCGTCTTAATAGTCTATTCACCCAAAGTTTATTGTGATGTCAGGCCAGGTCTATACATCACATTTTATCTTGTTTGCTAATGAAAGAAATCATGGAAATTAACTAATCTTGAGGACTCGTCAGTAACCAGTTACCACATACATATCCAGTTCGTGAAGTCAAATACTCAAATTTAAGAAACAAATGTAAAACTACAAGGGCAGAAGTTGACAGAAGTGGAAAAACAAGCAACCCAAAAGAATCTACCTGTTTGTTGAGAAGCAAACACATCCTACGAAACTAACAGAGTGCGGCATACCTATATATTCTGATCTATAGTAAGACAACCTGGATTATTCGCAGTAGACTGCGCTGTTCAGCCAGCCTCTGTAAATGAACACGGGACATCCTACCTGGAGGGAAGAGGCAAAATTAATACTGATAGTAGCAAAAACATGGAGGGGTTAGCAGGTATTGGTGGTATTTGTAGGGATCATTCATGGAAGATTATTATGGCCTTTGCATTTTCTGTTGGAAGAGTTAGCAGTAACATGGCTGAAGCTAAAGCTGCTTTGGCTGGAATTAGTTGGTGTATTCAAAATAACCTTAACAACATTATATATCCTTGAGTGTGACTCCTTATCACTGCTTTAAAAGGCTTTCTTAGGACTCGCCCCAAGCGAGATACTATCAAAACGCCTCACGTGTGAGGCTTATTTCTATGAGGCTTACGCCCCAAACGTGCGACTGTGCACCCGAAATATGCCTAATGTTCAATGCTCGGACTCGCCTAACAATTCCTAATACAAATCATGCGTTAGATTCCCTAATTAGCACTAACAACAACAACAACAACCCAGTGAAATCCCACAAGTGGGGTCTGGGGAGGGTAGTGAGTACGCAGACTTTACCCCTACCCCGAGGGAGTAGAGAGGATGTTTCTGAAAGACCCTCGACTTAAGAAGACGAAAAGAGCCTAATTATCACTAAGGACACTCAAAAATTTTTAAAAAAATTTTAAAGTTTCATGGGGCTTATGCCCCATGTCTCGAGGCTTACGCCTTGTTCCACGTTAAGTAAAACAAAACGCCTTGCGCCCCCGCTTTTTTAAACACCGCTCCTTATTAGTAATTGATATGATCAGAGGAAAATCCAGAACCCCTTAGCATATGAGAAGCATCATCAGGCAGATTCAAAATCTCATTAAACAGGTGAATTGTAAAGTACGTACCACTGTTTTCGAGAAGCTAACCAATTAGCAGATGCATTAGCTAAATGGAGTATTGAAAATGATGATTTGAGTACCTCATCCCTCAATGAGAGTTACCTGTTGCAACTAAAGGTTCATATAAGCTGGATTTTGTTCAAATGATTTCCTTCAGGCATAGACAGCAAAAGAATGTATTTTTGGAAGTAAAAGTATAGTTTAGCATGGGTAATCAGTAATATAACTGCATTCTTTTGTATTTGGATCAAGGTAGAGTAGCTGGTATATTCTGATGTATCTCCATGCAATAATTAGTATTCCCTCCCATCCACTTTAATTTATTTTTTAACTGTTTTCACACATATTAGGGAATTCACCTTTTAATATTAATTAACATTAAAATTGACCATATTAATCTTAATTTGTTTATTGAAAATTAATAGATACTTCAAGATTTTTTACTTCAAGGACAGTTTTGGAAGAAAGAAATTAATTCCTTCTAATATCTGAAAAAATAAAATACTGTAGACCATTAACAAAAGGGCAAAAAATCAATTAACTTGGACGGGAGAGAGTATAGTGGTAGATCTTCATGGGAAGTCATTTATATCCCCATTTTGTTTTGCCAAGTAAGGACTAAGGACATAGGGTCCCCTCATTTGATGTAATTTTTTGCAGTCTAATGATAGGATAGGACCATGCCTTAACTGGAAAAAAAAATCTAAAAAATAACAACAAGTGCGTGCCAAATACAATGTGAAATTAGTTACTTGAAAAAATAAGATAAACACCCTGTCAACATATTATTTTATACTGGTACGATAATTATTCTTTATGCTATCAATGTAAAAAAATTATATCCTTAATTACTTACGTAGGGCGAATTAGTAGTCTAACTTTGTTAAACCTAAAATCAAGTCCGAATGGGTTTCCCAAAACGTTCTACTGTATTCTTTTAACCATAATATTAAACCAAGTCATAGTATATCTGCATGTGGCTTAATTCTGCTTCCCCTTTTAGCATTAAATAACCTTAAGTTTGTTAAATCGAACACCAAGTCAGATATCAATGATCCTTTGATAACTCGGAGTAGAACATTAAAACCAAGTATAAATAGGCTTAAACGGAGCAAAACATTTAAATCATTCTTACAGAAGGTTTAGAATTGGAATATCTATAAATTATTCTGACCCATCTAGCAATCTTTTGTTAGGTTAATTCGACATGGAGATATTCGCTTATGAAGAGTCCAAATTGCATTACAACTTTGGGTGGCCTAAACACAAACCCAGAAATTCCAATCCTGCCTTTGAATTAGTTGAAATTCAGCTGATTTTCAAAATGGAACGTCTTTGGCATGATCTTTCTGGTAAAAAGAAGAAAACCGAACGTCCACAAATCTCAACATGTATTACAATGGAATCTCAAGATTTCAAGAACCCAGAAAAGACTCGTCTTGTCATACACGACCAGCTAAAAAATTGCCAGTTTCCACTCTTTGAATGCAAAGTAATTGTCGATGAATTGATTGAACTGGCGCGCGAACATAGCAATCGTTCAGTGCTCGTTAATGATCGTTACGTGTAGAAACTTGGTGTTAAGTTTGATATGTCTCATATGTACCAGCAAATAAATAAGAATGATAGGAATGCAATGTCAAGAACTCTTCCTACTACAACAACAACAACAACAACAACCCAGTAGAATCCCATTAATGGGGTCTGGGGAGGGTAGTGTATACGCAGACCTTACCCCTACCCCGAAGAAGTAGAAAGGCTGTTTCCGAAAGACCCTCGGCTTAAAAAATAAAA
>AWOL01S0037812.1:8704-35594 GCA_000715115.1 Nicotiana otophora | reverse complement strand
GACTCAACTACCTCCTAACCTACAACCCTAATACTCGACCTCCACATCTTCCTATCAAGTGTCATGTCCTCAGAAATCTGGAGCTTCGCCATATCCTGTCTGATCACCTCTCCCCAATACTTCTTAGGCCGCCCTCTACCTCTTCTCATGCCTTCCACCACTAGCTGCTCACACCTCCGTACCGGAGCATCTGGGCTTCTCCTCTGAACATGTCCGAACCATCTAAGCCTCGCTTCCCGCATCTTGTCATCAATGGGAGCCACATGCACCTTCTCCCGAATATCATCATTCCTAATCTTATCTATCCTAGTGTGCCCGCACATCCACCGCAACATCCTCATTTCTGCTACTTTCATCTTTTGGATATGTGGAACTCTTTCTACTAAGAATTGCAAAATATGTGAAGAATGCATTTTTGGAGGATCCGTAATTAAGATGCCGTGCAAACATATGTTTCACTTCAACTGCATGAAAAATTGGTTAGAGGGGAACATTGGTTGCCCAACTTGTACCAATAGTGACATATCCACTAGAGTTCTAAGTACTGTGATGTCTGTGTAACCCTAGCTAGGTTTAGTTTGATTTGTTTGCAGTCTTTTTGATTATTTGAATGTTACCACCTAGCAATTTCATATAATATATTTACTTATATTATGAAGTTCTAACAAGTTTAATCGGTTGTGTTTTACCACTATTCTGCAATATCATATTACTATCATGATATAATTTGTTTAACTGGTTTGTCTACTCTTCTTATTCTTTTTTTCTTTTCTAAATATTATATCGTATGGGGTTAGGCATCCATGGCTGTATCATGCTAAAAAATATTACTTCCTTAGACCTATTCGACTTATCAACTTGGATTTAAAGAAAGAAAGACATTCCGTTACAAAAAGAAAAAAAGAAGGAATTAATTTGTTGTTAATTTGTTTTAGTAGCATTTGAAACATATATAGTGGTCTTAATCGTGCCATGATATTTGTGCGTCTATAAAATCATGTCATTAATTGAGAATAAAATGCCATTCTTTATTGAATGAATTAAGAAGAAAATATGGTGTCATATATACAAAATGGAAACCAAAGAGTGACATGAAAAGGAGACATGGACGATTTTACTTTCTCAATAGATATTAGAGAATGGACTTGACCTTTAATTTTAATGCAAATATAATCTCAATTTCTAGTTGACCCATCTGTTTTACTTTTATGTTGTCGAAGTCTAAAAAGGTAAACATCCTGTCAATAGGCGGCGCGTAGTAGCTAATATTTTTTTTTGTGTTAACATAAGGAGTAATTAATTAAGTAAATAAAAATATAAATTTATCAACAATTTAAACTTTCAAATGAGATAGTCAATTTATTATATACTTTAACATGTTATTAGAAAAGACATATGTCATAAGTTCGAGTCTCACCACCAATCACTATAAAAATAGTTCATGTCTTTGGCCCTTACAAAATAATTAGCCCCACACGTAAGGAGCGTATTGAACACATAATTAAGTAAATGGATTTTTTCCTTCCTATACAATATTTGAAACTTATTCACTAAAATTGTCCAAGTTTCTATATTAGCCGCCCTAAACAAGTTTTTCTTATAATTTATATACAATCCATTATTAGTGCCTTAAATTAGGGGATTCTTTGCTTGAAAAATAGCAAGGGAACAAAGTTCAAATTGTCTCCATCTTAATAAGACTCCTTCCAATTGTGTGTTATCTATTTTAAGCTATAATTAGCGCAACTCTTCTCTCTCTCTTTGCCATAATTGCCTATTTTAAGAAAAGAATAATGTATGGTACAATAACATACAAAATAAAAATAAATTTTATACAAATTTAATATAAAATTTGATATAGCTACAACTACATACATACTAAAAATAAATTTCAAACAACTAATTATACAGTATACAACTTATTTACAACTTTCATACATAATTCTTACCCAATTAAATACAACTACAATATCATACAACTTAAATATATTTTTTATATAAATTTTATACAATATGTCTTTTGTATATATTTTGTATGTGGTGTGTTCTTCTGCTTCTTCTTCGAATTTCAATCTGAAAATCCAGCCAAATCAAATCTAATCTTCATCAAATACCCTCAAAATCGAGATATGAACTCCATAAAATATTCTCAATGGTTTGCAATAACACCCAATCCAAACAAATAATATTTTTTGAAAATCCGAATTTAAATTCAAAGTTTCAAAATTTTTTAATGGCTGTCAATGGTGGAGAGTCAAACACCTTCAAAATTTATTGATTGACAATTTCAATTTGAATAATACAACCAAATAATTAATATACATCTACTGCTAGACCACCAGCGGAACACCAACAAGAAAAGAGGAAGCCCAGAAAAGCTCCAAACTCCAACCATGGCGAAATTTAAATTGATAAAAAAATAATCCCTTTCTTCGCCATTGTTAGAGATAATTATGAGCTTTAGAAAAAACACCTTGTAGAAATCGGTGTAGAAAGAGGGTTGATTTCAAAGACAGAAAGAAGAAAATCCTTTTGAAAGATTGGAGTTTGTATGGGTAATTAAGGAATTGAGAGAATTTTTAGTGATTTACTAAATTAAAAGGCTACAATCAAGGGATACTCATTTAAAATTAATTATATAATTGATAAATTGTATATGACCATGTAATTAAGTTAAAACTTGATTAGGGAGGGTAGTTAAGTTTCATATATAGTATAGGGAGGTACAAATCTCTTAAGTAAAAGTTAGCTCTCTTAGTTCGTTAACAAACAAAAAAAATCAAATTGAATGAGGGATAAACTTAAAAGACTTCATTGGAATTTAACCTTGCAATAACACTTGTTAAAAGAAACTACCTTTTGATGCTAATATTAGCAACTTTGGCACTAAAATTGTTTGTCACCACTCTAAAATCCACTAGTCGTGATGGCACCTAACCCAACCCGTTAGGTTAGCCAATTAACAACTAACACAATTCTAATAAAATAAAGGTGATCCACACATGATATATCTGAATTTCATTCAATATCCCAAGGATTGGTCGTACAAGTTATGAGCTACTAAGACTCGATTACTGCAAAAACTAATATGAACTAAATACAACTTCTGTTTGAAATATACATAAACAGAATTCAACTCTAAAACTACCGCGGGACAAGTGGTAGCCACATCCGGAAGGCACGAACATCTTCAGAGTCGGCTCCCATCATCCACCGCAGCTTCGCTCCAAAATCTGCACGCAAGGTGCAGAAGTGTAGTATGAGTACAACTGACCCCATGTACTCAATAAATATCTTAACTAACCTCGATGAAGTAGTGACATGGCTTTTTAGTTAAAAGATACTCATTGATATAACCCGTGCAGTAGACTAGCAATAGAACAATACTAGAAAATAACATAAAATAGTACAATAAAGAAATATGCAAAGTAGTAAATGATTACCAGAAGAAATCGCGATTAATATTCCTTGATATCACGAACAATCCTTTCCTTAGAGCGATGACCAACAAATCACGGTAGTAAACCCATTACTTTCATAGTGGAAGAAAAGTACTCAAGATATCAAATCAAGTTGCACGGCAACACCTTCGTCCATTTATCTCATCCTCACCAAATATACATATAACAGTACCAACCAGGTAAAAGAAATACCAATAACAATAATGACTAGGTGGGAAATACATAGGTTGCAATAACGACCAAGGTAGTACATATGGACAACGATAACAAACTAGGTAGAAGGCATAGAAATAATAACAGTAATAGGAAAGAAGAACATAATTTTCACTAACTAATATGGTAGAAGGCCTAGATGTGGATATAACAAACAAGCGGAAAAATATGATCTTTATGAGCTAACAAATGGAAGGCATGAATAACTAACATGGTAGAAGGCTTATACAAAAGTGCAACAAATGAGAAACGACATAGATATAAGTATGATAAACAAGAAGGAAGGCATGATATTTGCAAGTTAAACAGATAGAGGGCATGGATAATACAACTACAATTGAGGTAGAGGAGACAAAACAACAACAACAAGTCACATGGAAAACATAGGTGCAACAGTAACAACTCAAGATAACGGCATGAATATATACACAAGGAAAAGATATCATAACATAATGCATGTCTCTCGTCCTCGCCTGCACGGAAACAATATTCGTGCCATGGACACATGATAATATAAAAATATAATAATTTAAATAAAATAGCGCGGCATCACCCTTCGTGCTTTTACTCTCATCCTCATATGATAATGTAAATGAAAATATGATAATGTAAATGAAATGGCACGACATCACCCTTTGTGCTTTCTCATCCTCATATGATAATGTAAATGAAATGGCACTGTATCATCCTTCGTGTTTTTACTCTCATCCTCACATGATAATGTAAATGAAAAAAATGATAATTTAAATGAAATGGCACGATATCACCCTTTGTGCTTTTACTCCCATCTTCACATGATAATGTAAATGAAATGGCACGATATCACCCTTCGTGCTTTTCACTCTTCCTCACATGATAATGTATATAAAATGGCACGGCATCACCCTTCATTCTTTACACTCTTCCTCACCAAGCACATATTTATCAATAACAAGCAATGTAGGAAGCATGAATAACATCAAGCAGAGTGATTAAGCGAATATTCCAAATGAACATCAATCACAACTTTCAAGCCAATAACAATTCAGTAAACCTCAAGAACCTTATTGTTCAAGTATTTCAACAAATCTCAAAAATGATATTTAAGTCAAGTATAGAATCCAATATCTCAAAAATAATGGTCAAAGTGATATATTAGTGATTAAGCATAGTGATGACTTGATTTAACACATCAATTGTTTTACAAAAATCCGTCAAACTTTAATCAAGTTATAATAAGCTAAATCTTGGTTTCTAGCATTTAATTTCATATTCTTAGTAATCTAGAGGTCAAGGAAGACATGAAACAAGAAGGTCACATAGTTCTACAAGGTACATTAATCGTATAATTTACCCCCGAGCATGATTAACCATGGCACATACATATACGCTCGTCACCTCATATATGCATCATCCCCGCATGTAGTAAACAATGTCAATTAGTAGAAAACATTTCTCCAACAAAGTTAGGTAGGACACTTACCTCAAACAAGCCGAATCGATGCACTAGAAGCGCTATCCCGCTCAAATAATCCTCCGAACGACTCGAAACTAGTCACAAGCAACTCAAAAATCATCAACTAATACCGTAGGAAACAAACCCAATTGATAAAGGTCAAATATTTACACATTTACTCAAAGTCAACAAAAAAGTCAAATCCGGGCCCGCATCTTAGATCTCGACAAAACTCACAAAATCCGACAACTCGTTCAATTACGAGTTCAACCATACTAATTTTACTCAATTCCGACTCCGAGTTGATGTTCAAAACTAAAAAATTACTTTAGGAAGGTTTAGACAACCCCCCCCCCCCCCCCCCCAAATTTCTCTTTTGAAATCATCAATCAAATGCCAAAAACAAAGATGGTGTAACGATCCGGCCGATCATTTTGAGTATTACAACCCTGTTCCCCCCATTTACTGCTCAATTTATGCTTTACAGTTGTTATATGACTTGCCGGGGTAATTGATTCTGGTCTGATGGGGTTTTGAAATGAATTGAGACATTTAGTCTTCAAGGTGAAAGCTTAAGTAGAAATAGTTGACCGGATGTCGACTTATGTGTAAACGACCCCGGAATGGAGTTTTGATAATTTCAATAGCTCCGTATGGTGATTTTGGACATGGAGCATGTCCGAAGAATTATTTGGAAGTCTGTAGGTAAATTAGGCTTGAAATGGCTAAAACAAAAATTTAAGCTTGGAAGTTTGACATGGGAGTTGATTTTTTGATATCGGGGAATCCGATTCTGGAAATTGAAATAGGTCTGTTATGTCATTTATGACTTGTGTGCACAATTTGAGGTCAAACGGACTTGAATTGATAGGTTTCGGCATTGAATGTAGAAGCTGGAATTTCTTAGTTTCATTAAGCTTGAATTAGGGTGTGATTCATGTTTTTAACGTTGTTTGATATGATTTGAGACTTCGACTAAGTTGGTATAATGTTTTAGGTCTTGTTGGTGTATTTGGTTGAGGTCCCGGGGGCCTCGGGTGAGTTTTAAATGGTTAACGGATTGAAATTTGGACTTAAACAGGAGCTGAAAATTTTGGCATTCTGGTGTAACAGCACCTGCGGAATTTAGCTCGCAGAAGCGAGCTTGGTTACACAGAAGCGGAGGCAAAGGGTGCTGGCAAAATCGCAGAAGCGGACAACTCTTTCATAGAAGCGAGTCCGCAGAAGCGGACTCTTGTCCGCAGAAGTGAAGGAGGCGCAGAAGCAGCAGCATGTTCGCAAAAACGGGACCGCAGATGTGGTTAGTTTTTCCGCAAAAGCGGAATACCTGGACAGTTACAAAACAGAGGGGTTCCGACATTTTTGTCATTTTGGACAATTCCAACACGGTTGTGGGGCAATTTTCATAGAGAATTCACGGGAAAAACTTGAGGTAAGTCACTTGTGATCATTGTTAGTTAATAATATTGGATTATCATTGAGTATTTCGACTAGATTACGTATTTTTGAGGTGAAATTAGAGGATTTGGGCTGAGTGATTTCAAAATAAGAATTTAAGATTTAGAGGTTGAGTTAATGTCGGAATTTGATAAAATTGGTACGGTTGGACTCGTGATTGAATGGGCGTTCATATTTTGTAACTTCTGTCCGGTTCCGAGACGTGGGCCCCACGAGTAATTTTTGGGTGCAATTTCGGATTTTGTTGGAAAATTAGTATTTCATATGGAATCAATTCCTATAATTTGTATTGACTGAATCGAATTATTTGTGACTAGATTCGAGGCGTTTCGAGACCGATTCGCGAGACAAAGGCATAGCAGAATAAAGAATTATACGGTTTGAGGTAAGTAACAATTCTAAATTTGGCTATGAGGATATGAAACCCCGGATTTGTGTGTTACGTGATCGGTTTTGAGGTGATGTACATGCTAGGTGACGGGTGTGTGGGTGGGTACCGTAGGAATTGTGACTTGGTCAAATTACATAGAACTGTGTAGTTGAATAGTCTGTTGTTATCTGTACATTCTCCATGTAGTAGAGAAATTGAACCACAAATCATGTTTAGATTATGTGTTGGCACTGTAAGGACCCACAGAGGTCGTGTACATGTTGCATTATCTACTAAATTATTGTTTCGTACTAAGTCACAGTTTACTTGTTTATTTTATCTCAGTCTCGACTGTTCCTTGTTGATACACTATATCATTTCTATTAGGGCTGATTTTCATGATTACTGAGAGCCTGAGAGACTGGAGAGATTTATGATTGAGTGAGGCCGAGGGCCTGATTGTGAGATATTATACTATAGCATGCGAGTTGTCAGTGCAGCACGTGAGTTATCCGTGCGGATCCAGATATTATACTATAGCACGTGAGTTGTCCGTGCAACACGTGAGTTGTCCGTGCAGATCCAGATACTATACTATAGCACGTGAGTTATTCGTGCAGCACGTGAGTTGTCCGTGAGGATTATAGCGCTTGGGCTGAAGGAGCCCCTCCGGAGTCTGTACACCCCTAGTGAGCCCAGGTACCTATTGAGTGCGAGTGCTGAGTGCTAAGCGAGTGGAAGGACTGAGTGACTGTTCCTCTGAGAGGCTACATTGATTTCATTATTGTTGTACTACAGTTGTCATATATCACTAATTGGAAAATTTCTGAGAGATATTATCTATGTTTCAGTTTAACTTGACATGAAATTTCTGTTTTGGCCTTAAATGTTGAACTTGAAAGCATGCCTACCTTCTTATGTTAGAAATTACTGTAATTGGACTCAGATGTGAAGCTCGTCACTACTTTCAGTTCTTTATTTAGTATTGTTACTTGCTGAGTTGGTTGTACTCATACTACACCCTGCACCTCGTGTGCACATCCAGGTGCTTCCAGACACGGCGACTGTTAGATCCCAGAGTATTATCAGTTTGAGACTATCAAGGTAGCTGCTTGGCGTCCGCTGACCTTGACTCTCCTCCTTTAAGTTATTGTATTGTTCTATAGTTTTAGACAGTGTTTTTATCAGTTAGACTTTGGTATTATTTAGATACTCATATACTCTGTGACACCGGGTTTTGGGAGTGTTTTGTATTTGAAATTGTGAGGTTTTCTATTGAATGCAAATATTATGTTTTCAAATTTAAAAGAAATTGTGGTTTATTGAGGTTGTCGGCTCGCCTAGTATTGAGATAGGCACCATCATGACATGTTAGGATTTTGGGTCGTGACAAGTTGGTATTAGAGCCAGGTTACATAGGTCTCACGAGTTATGAGCAGGTTTAGTAGAGTCTTGTGTATCGGTACGGAGCCGTCTGTACTTATCTTCGAGAGGCTACCAAACCCTTAGGAAAATTTCACTTTCTTGTATTCTGTCATGCGAAATTGTTGATTCCAGAAACTAAATTTATGTTATTCTATTCTCTCATAAATGGTGAGGACACGTACTACCGGATCGGATGGTCAACCACCAGTGCCACCAGTTAGGGCCGCGAGAGGCCGGGCCCATGGTAGAGGCCGGGGCCGATGTAGAGGTCGAGGTGTAGCTCGTAGAGTAGTTGGAGAAGCACCTGTAGCACCACCAGTTGCTCCAGCTCAGGAGCAGATTCTAGATATAGCTGAGCCGACAGGACCAGCTCAGGCACCAGTTGTGCCCATTGTGATTCCAGGCCTTCGGGAGGCTTTAGCCCAGATATTGACAGTTTGCACTAGCCTTGCTCAGGTGGTTTCGTCTTAGGCCACACTAGCCACTTCTCAGGCCGGGGGAGGTACTCATACCCCTGTTGCCCATACTCCAGAGCAGGTAGTGCAGGGACTTCAGATACCGGGGGCACTACCAGCCCAGCTGGTTACAACTGTTCAGGCCCCAGTAGTCCCCGTTATGGCAGACGATAAGCAAAGGAGACTTAGAGATATTTGGGAGGCTTCGACCTCCATCATTTAATGGTGCTGAGTCAGAAGATGCTCAGTGTTTTCTGGATAAGTGCCAGCGAATGCTTCGGACAACGGGTATTCTGGAGACCAGTAGGGTCTCGTTCACTACTTTTCAGTTTTCTGGGGCTTCCTTCAGATTGTGGGAGGCTTATGAGAGGTGCAGGCCGGTTGGTGCAGTGCCACTTACATGGCAGGAGTTCTCCATTCTCTTTTTGGAGAAGTTCGTGCTGCAGTCTCATAGGGAGGAGCTGTGCAGATAGTTCGAGAAGCTTCGGCAGGATGGCATGTCTGTGACCCAGTACAAGATGAAGTTTTCTGTGTTAGCTCATTACGTGGTTTGGTTGGTTCCCACTGATAGGGTAAGGACTAGGAGGTTCATTGATGGCCTCACGTATCAGCTGCAGTTGCTTATGACTAGGGAGAGGGTATCTGGTGCCACTTTTGACAAGGTGGTTGACATTGCTCAGCAGATAGAGGTGGTCCGTAGCTAGGAGCATGGTGAGAGGGAGGCCAAGAGGCCTCGAGATTAGGGCAGTTTCGGTGGGGTACCTTCTGGGGGATAGTCCTACCACAGCAGGGGTCGTCCTTATAGGCCCGCTCAGATGACTCGTCCAGCTCATCGTGGTGCATCTGCTAGCCACGGTTCTTACAGTGCTCACTCAGGCCAGTCTTCATTCAGTGCACTACCAGCACAAATTTCTCACCATGCCTCATCCACTCAGGCTTCTACAGGTAATTCCTCGGGTTATCAAGTGCAATAGTTCCGTCAGAGGAGGGGTTGTTTCGAGTGCGGAGAATTTGGGCATATCAAGAGAGATTGTCCTAGGTTGTTGAGTAGGGCTCCACAGTAGAGTTCTTGACTGACGGGACTAGCACCAACAGTTATACCATCCACCCACCTAGCTCGGGGTAGGGCTCAGCCAGTTAGGGGTTGTCCAAGAAGGAGAGGCCGATCAGGTGGCGGTCATGCCCGATTCTATACTTTTTCTCCTAGGCCAGCTGACGTTGCTTCAGATGCAGTGATCATATATATTGTCTCAATGTGCCATAGGGAATCTTCTATATTATTTGACCCTGGTTCCACTTATTTATATGTATCATCGTACTTTACTCATTATCTGGATATGCCCCGTGATTCCTTAGTTTCACCTGTTCGTGTATCTACACCGGTGGGCGATACTATTAGTGTGGATCATGTGTATCGGTCATGTGTGGTAACTATTGGGGGACTAGATACTAGAGTTGATATCTTATTGCTTAGTATGGTTGATCTTGATGTGATCTTGGGTATGGATTGGTTGTCTCCATGTCATGCTATTCTCGATTGTCATGCAAAAATCGTGACATTGGCGATGCCGGGGTTGTCGAAGGTCGAATGGAGAGGTTCTCTAGATTATGTTCCCAGCATGGGAATTTCTTATTTGAAGGCCCAACGTATGGTTGGGAAGGGGTGTTTGTCATATTTGACCTTTGTGAGAGATGTTGATGCAGACACTCCTACTATTGATTCAGTACCGGTAGTGCGAGATTTTCCAGATGTATTTCCTGCAGACCTGTCGGGTATGCCACCCGACAAAGATATTGATTTCGGTATTGACTTGGTGCCGGGCATTCAACCCATTTCTATTCCTCCATATCATATGGCACCATCTCAGTTGAAAGAATTGAAAGAGCAAATTCAGGAACTTCTTGATAAATGGTTTATTAGGCCTAATGTGTCTCCTTACAGTGCACCAGTTCTGTTTGTGAAAACGAAAGATGGTACTATGCGGATGTGCATCGACTATAGGCAGTTGAACAAAGTTACGATCAAGAACAAGTATCTGTTGTCGCGTATTGATAATCTATTTGACCAGCTTCAGGGAGCGAGGGTATTCTCCAAAAGTGATTTGAGATCCGGGTATCACCAGATGAAAATTCGGGATTCGGATATTCTGATGACGACAGGTGGTCAGATGAGTGTGAAGAAAGCTTTCAGAATCTCAAGACAGCTTTGACTACAACCCCAGTATTAGTGTTGCCTACAGGTTCAGGATCTTATACTGTGTATCGTGATGCATCGCGTATTGGTCTTGGCACAGTGCTGATGCAATAGGTAGGGTGATTGCCTATGCGTCCAGGAAGTTAAAGGTACATGAGAAGAATTGTCTGGTCCACGACCTTGAATTATCAACTATTGTTCATGCCTTGAAGATTTGGCGACATGTTTTGTACGGTGTCCATTGTGAGGTTTATACCGATCAGCGGAATCTACACAATCTGTTTAAATAGAAGGATCTTAATTTGCGGCATTGGAGGTGGTTGGAGTTGCTTAAGGATTATCCTATCAACATTCTCTATCATCCCGGAAAGGCCAATATGGTGGCCGATGCATTGAGTCGTAAGGCGGAGAGTTTGGGCAGCTTAGCATACTTACCGGTAGTAGAGAGGCCTTTAACCTTAGATGTTCAGGCCTTGGCCAACCAGTTTGTCAGATTGGAAATTTCCGAGTCGAGCCGAGTTTTGGCTTGTGTGGTTTCTCAGTCTTCTCTTTATTATCGTATCAGAGAACATCAATATGATGACCCCATATTTTTGTCCTTAAGGACACGGTTCAACATGGTGATGCCAAGGAGGTCACTATTAGGAATGATGGTGTATTACGGATGTAGGGCAGGCTATGTGTGCCTAATGTAGATGGTTTGCGTGAGTTGATTCTCCAAGAGGCTCACAGTTTGCGGTACTCCATTCATATAGGTGCCACGAAGATGTATCAGGATTTGAGGCAGCACTATTGGTGGAGGCGAATGAAGAAAGATATAGTTGTTGTAGCTCGGTGTTTAAATTGTCAACAGGTGAAGTACGAGCATCAGAGACCGGGCGGATTACTTTAGAGACTTGAAATTCCGGAGTGAAAGTGGGAGAGTATTATCATGGACTTCGTAGTTGGACTCCTACGGACTTTGAGGAAGTTTGATAATGTTTGGGTGATTGTAGATCGGTTGACCAAGTCCGCGCATTTTATTCCAGTTGGTACTAATTATTCTTCGGAGCGGTTGACTGAGATTTATATCGCGAGATTGTTCGCCTTCATGGTGTGCCAGTGTCATTCATTTCGAATCGGGGCACACAGTTTACAACACAGTTTTGGAGAGCAGTGCAGCGAGAATTAGGTACACAAGTTCAGTTAAGTACAACATTTCACCCTTAGACGGACGGACAGTCCGAACGCACTATTCAGATATTGGAGGATATGTTACGCGCTTGTGTCATTGATTTTGGAGGTTCTTGGGATCCATTTCTGGCACTCGCGGAGTTTGCCTACAACAACACTTACTAGTCGAGCATTCAAATGGCTCCATATGAGGCTTTATATGGGAGACGGTGTCGATCTCCGGTGGGTTAGTTTGAGCCGGTTGAGGCTAGGCTATTCGATACTGATTTGGTTCAGGATGCTTTGGAGAAGGTTAAATTTATTAAGGAGAGGCTTCACACGGCGCAGTCTAGACATAAGAGTTATGCCAACAAGAAGGTCCGTGATGTTTCTTACATGGTTGGGGAGAAGGTTCTGCTCAAGATTTCACCCATGAAGAGTGTGTTGAGGTTAGGGAAGAAGGGCAAGTTGAGCCCTCGATATATTGGGCCTTTTGAAATACTTAAGAAGATTGGAGAGGTGGCTTATGAACTTGCATTGCCGCCTAGTCTATCGAGTGTTCATCCAGTGTTTCATGTATCTATGCTCCGAAAGTATGTCAGGGATCCGTGTCATGTTTTGGATTTCAGCACAGTGTAGTTGGATGGTAATTTGACTTATGATGTGGAGCCGGTGGTTATATTAGACCGGTAGGTTCGAAAGTTGAGATCGAAGAACATAGCTTCAGTGAAAGTACAATGGAGAGGCCAACCAATTGCAGAAGCTACCTAAGAGATTGAGCGGGAGAGGCAGAGCAAATATCCATACCTATTTGAGGCTCCAGGTATGATTCTAAACCCATTCGAGGACGAACATTTATTTAAGAGGGGGAGAATATAACGACTCACTCGGTCATTTTGAGTATTACAGCCCTGTTCCCCCCATTTACTGCTCAATTTATGCTTTACAATTGTTATATGACTTGTCGGGATAGTTGATTCTGGTCCGCTAGGGTTTTGAAATGAATTGAGACATTTAGTCTCCATGATGAAAGCTTAAGTTAAAATAGTTGACCAGATGTCGACTTATGTATAAACGACCCGGAATGGAGTTTTGATGATTCAAATATCTCTGTATAGTGATTTTGGACTTATGAGCATGTCCAGAATATTATTTGAAAGTCCCTATTTAAATTAGGCATGAAATGGCTAAAATAGAAATTTAAGCTTGGAAGTTTAACCGGGGATTTGACTTTTTGATATCGGGGTCGGAAAGTGATTATGGAAATTGAAATAGGTCTGTTATGTCATTTATGACTTGTGTACAAAATTTGAGGTCAATCGAACTTGAATTGATAAGTTTCGGCATTGAATGTAGAAGTTAGAATTTCTTAGTTTCATTAAGCTTGAATTGGGGTATGATTCGTGTTTTTTGCATTGTTTTATATGATTTGAGGCTTCGACTAAGTTTGTATAATATTTTAGGACTTGTTGGTGTATTTAGTTGAGGTCCCGAGGGCCTCGGGTGAGTTTCGGATGGTTAAAAGATTGAAATTTGGACTTAAACAACTGCTGAAAATTTTAGCCTTCTAGTGTAATGCTAAATTTAGCTCGTAGGTGCGAGCTGCAGAAGCGAGCTTGGTTGTGCAGAAGCGGAGGCAAGGGGAGCTGGGCAAGACCGCAGAAGCAGACAGCTCCTTCGAGTCCGCAGAAGCGAAGCAGGCGCAAATGCGGCAGCATGCCCGCAAAAGCAGGAACGCAGATGCGGTTAGTTTTTCTGCAGAAGCGGAACCCCTAGACAAATTACAAAACAGAGGGGTTCCGACATTTTTGTCATTTTGGACATTTCCAATACTGTTTTGGGGCGATTTTCAGAGAGAATTCACGGGAAAAACTTGAGGTAAGTCACTTGTGATCATTGTTAATCAATAATATTGGATTATCATTAAGTATTTAGACTAGCTTATGTGTTTTTGAGGTGCAATTAGAGGATTTGGACTTGGGGATTTCAAAATAAGAATTTAAGATTTAGAGGTCGAGTTGATGCCGGAATTTGATAAAATTGGTATGGTTGGACTCTTGGTTGAATGTGCGTTCATATTTTGTAACTTCTATCGGGTTCCGCAATGTGGGTCCCACGGGCGATTTTTGGGTGCAATTTCGAATTTTGTTGGAAAATTAATATTTTCATATGGAATCAATTCCTATAATTTGTATCGACTGAATCCAATTATTTGTGACTAGATTCGAGGTGTTTGGAGACCGATTCGCGAGGCAAAGGTATAGAAGAATAAAGAATTACGCGGTTTGAGGTAAGTAACAGTTCTAAATTTGGCTCTGAGGGTATGAAACCCCAAATTGTTTGTGTTACGTGATTGGTTTTGAGGCGACGCACATGCTAGGTGACGGGCGTGTGGGCGAGCACCGTAGGAATTGTGACTTGGTCAAATTCCAGACACGGCGACTGTTAGATCCTAGAGTATTATCAGTTGGAGACTATCAAGGTAGCTGCTTGGCGTCCGCTAACCTTGACTCTCTTTCTTTCAGTTATTGTACTCTTCTATAGTTTCAGACAGTGTTTTTATCAATCAGACTTTGTTATCATTTAGATGCTCATATACTCAGTATTTTTTATCTGAAATTGTGAGGTTTTCTATTAAATTCAAATATTATATTTTCAAACTTAAAGGAAATTGTAATTTATTGAGGTTGTCGGCTTGCCTAGTATTGAGATAGGCACCGTTACGACAGGTTAGGATTTTGGGTCGTGACAGATGGAATCACGGAATATAATCAAAATAAAGTAAAAAACACTTACCCCAATCCATGTGGTGAAAATCGCCTCCAAACTCTCCTAAATCTGAGCTCCATAACTCAAAATATGATAAAAATGAATCAAGGTACGAAAATAGAGTACTTATAACCACTGGACAGAGATACTCATCACGATCGCGGGAATCCCTTCGCGATCGTGAAACACATATGCGACTGCCACCAGATAACACTTCACGTTCTCGGCACATTCCTCGTGAACATGACTCACAACTGACTCAGAACGCCGCGAACACGGCTCCCACTACACGAACGCAATGAATAAGGCCTCCAGCTTTAGCTCCCAGTTCACACTATGCAATCGCGATCCAACATGCGTGAACGCGGAGAAGACTTGCGCAAAATCTACGTGAACACAGTCGACCTGTCGCGAACGCGATGAGGAAAATCCCCCATTTCCATCAATCACTACTCGATCGTGGCCATTTCTTCGCGATCGCGAAGAACAACAGAGACATCAGCAAACAACAGAAGCCAGCAACTCCAAGCCAATCCGGAATGATCCAAAACCACCCCGAAATTCACTCGAGCCCTTCGGGACCCCATATGAACATATCAACAAGCCACAAAACATAATACGGATCTACTCGAGGCCTCAAATCACACATAACGATATCAAAATCATGAATCGCACCTCAAATCGAACTAAATGAACTTTTGAACTTTCAACTTCCAAAATGCGTGCCGAACTATATCAAATCAACTCGGAATGACCTCAAATTTTGCACATAAGTCCCAAATGATATAACGAACCTATTCCAACTCTCAAAACCAAAATCCAAACTCGATATCATCAAATTCAACTTCCGGTCAAACTTATGAATATTCCAAAACTCTAAATTGCCAACTTTCGCCAATTAATGCCAAAACCTTCAAGAAACAACGAAATGCGAATCCGGGCATACACCCAAGTCCAAAATCACCATCCGAACCTAAAGAACCATAAAATCTCCAATCCAGGGTCAAATACGCAAAAGTGAAACTTAATCAAGTCTTCCAACTCAAATCTTCTAACAAGAGAATCCTTCTTCCGAATCGATTCCGAATCACCTGAAAACCAAAACCAATGATTCATACAAGTCTTTATACGCCAATTAAGCCACTCAAGACTTCAAACAACTGTAGGGAATGCAAATGCTCAAAACGACCAGTAGGGTCGTTACATCGCCCCCACTTAAACATACGTTCATCCTTGAACGTGCCAAGAGTCGTTCCAAGGCCATCAAATCACGGTGTAACCTTATCATGCACATACCGGTGGTGATCCCACGTCACCCCACTCCATATAAGTCGACCAACACATATAACTGGATATCCTGACTTCAACCATAGTTCGTAAACCTTAGAACCCAATTTCCAACATCCGAAATTCATTACAAGTGCCAAATCGCATATATACACACTGTATAAGTCTGAACAAGCTGTATCAAACCATAACCATAACCCAAAATGTAATCACGTGATATACCACATCACTCAGGTACTCACAGCAATAACTGCTGACCATCATAGCTGCTCAAAGAAAATCCGGTACCGGTAGTAAACCTCATATCAAATAAAACCTCATTCGAAACCTTCATACATTGTCGATGATGAACGAAATACGCATAATATCTTAACCACTATCTAATCAATAAGCCAAGAAGCTCACTCGTCCGACCAGGGCCATTGCCCAAATCCTTAGCGAAAATATGGTATCATTCTTCCAAACATTCCTTATTCCAATACAATAGTGCAAATCTCAGGTCTAGAAATTTCATATCTGCCAATACAAGCAGCCCAAGCGACAAGTCACACCAGAAGCCATATGGAGTTCCACACAATGCGGTCTGTATACCAAACAAGTAATAATTTAGACATGACAGATAGTAGTAAGAAAGTTGAATAAGAAGACTACTAAGCAATTTAAGAAGGCAGGGTAATTTTAACATTTCCCTATGAATTATATTCAACAAAGTGAAAGAAAAATACACGAAATAAGCATAAGGAGTTACATCTCGTCACATTACTGTTGCGGCATGCAACTCGATCCAATCATATCATTCCATATAGGGATTACCATCGAGCCATAATGCTCGGCTCACTGATCACACGTGTGTCAATATCAAGCACGATAGAGTGCACAAAATATAACTGTGGGAAGATGATTAGGCATGAACAATACTGTGAACAACAAGCACAACTATGGTGCCATGAGCAAATTAATATCACGAGGGCCATATCGCCCATAATGTCATAAAGCCACAACAGAATTACAGTATACGTGCAAATAATCACGTAACCCTCACAACCCTTTATAGCATAACGGAGAAACACATAACATAGACCAAGGCGCGAATAACATCCATTCCGCCCAATGATATACATGTGGTAACAGCTGCGCAAGAGCAAGCAAATCCGATCCGATACAGAATACACATTTTCATTAGGCTCATAAATAATCCCCAAACCAAATTCCAATCATTCCCAAATAGGTAAATAACCTTCCAAAAGTCCATAGCAACCTTTCGATAACACATACCATCAATCATCCAATCCTCAACATTTCTTCGCAATCAAGGAATAGTCTGTCAACGAGAACATCTAGTCTCTGAATCTTTTGAATACTAGAATCTCCATATCTGATCTCAACACCGCTACTCAAATGGCTGATATGTCACTCATACTCCATCATCTTACAGAAAGATACCCACAAGTCAAAACACAATGCACCTGCCAATATGCGCACTCTCCTCCGGCGACATCAAATAGTGCCAGCATTCTCTTAAACATCTGAAATCGTCCGTGTCTTCAAGAACTCGTATCCTTCCCTTCAAAACTAAACAACAACCTTGAACTCACAACTTTCAACCCCACACAGTGCACTGCCACTAACATTCTAACTCGTAAAAATATGAAAATCTCGTAATCCATTCTGAACCACCAGCAAGTTGAATATCTCATCAACCGAGAACCTTTCATTTAACTCAATCCAGGAGAATATCACCACACGCAATATAGCTTATATACCTATAGAAAACATCAACTCTGGTTGTGGCCGTACTTGTAGAAAACATCAACTCCGGTCGTGGACATAACCATGGTGAATCCTTCTAAACTCATTAACACATAATTGAGTCATCAAAACTGACCTTCTCTAACTCAACTGAGTCACACAGACTGCCCACTCGAAAGTAACTGAATCTGATATGCTCTATCTGAAGGAATCTTCTGTGAGTACGTAGTCATTTCTTGCATATCTCCAATATTGCCATGTAGAATAATTCTTGACATAGAAATACAGCAGATCCAGTTATCATTCTCCACCAATCTCAAGCCCTATACATTCAACAATTCAGAAGTCCTTAAATGCTACATATGATCTGGAACTCGTCAGAACCTTCTCGATAACCACTCACCTTACTCTGATCTTCAATACACAACTAATACACACCGAGCAACTCGTGCTTCACCAGCACATGACTATTCAAAGAAACAACTGAGCAACCCCTCAGCTCGGAAGCTGACACAACGCATGATCCTGCAATCCGATCATCAACAGCAGACTCCCCCACTTAGCTCGAAGCCATGGAACATATCATCGGTAATCCAAAGTACTATATCTGCATGGTTGCCCCGATCCCGCACGGCTATTTAGCTGGATACTTTAAAAGCTCATGCAATATTGGTCATAGAACACTCCGAAGACTCTGCCAAGAGTTTACCCATCCTTTCAATAGTCAAGCAAAGTTCTCCAAATTCTCTGAAATGATAATATATTCATTCCACCGAATGGATACCTCATACGAAACACACGATCCAAACTCATCACACAAGAGATAACTCACCGGTTGTACTCAAATTGACACCTTAACATGAACCTACCATAATCACAAATACTAGGCTACCGTCTAGTCTTCCCAAGTCCCTGCTTACCAACCAAATATAAGAATTCGCCTCGTACCCCAAGGAGCGACTGAAATATCTATCACTACATCTGCTCCCAAGACCAGACAACACATCGCGATGGTAATCAAGCATCCATAGCCCTTCGTAATCCATCTGCAGCATCACAAACCGTCAGCGTATAGCGAATACTGAGTGCGGCAACATCGCATATGAACGAATATGAAGAATCAAAATCGTAGGTTTCAAGCTGAAACAAGGATGTACAATAAGGAAAGAAAGAAGGGAAATTTTCCTAAATGCCCTGTAGTCTCTCGAAGATAGGTATGTACATCATCATACTGATCCGCATGACTCTACTAGAAACTTGCTCATGACTCGTAGAACCTACGAACCTAGTGCTCTGATATCAACTTGTCATGACCCCAAAATTCACTTGTGATGACACCTAACCCAACCAGTTTGGTCAGCCAATTAACATTAACACAATTATAATAAAATAAAGGTGATCCACAAATGATATATCTGGATTCCATTCAATATCCCAAAGACTGGTAGTACAAGTCATGAGCTACTAAGACTGGATTATTACAAAAACTGATATCAAATAAATACAACTTTTGTTTGAAATGCACATAAATAGAATTCAACTCTAAAACTACTCCGGGATAAGTGGTAGCCACATCCGCAAGGCACGAACATCTTCAGAGTCGACTCTCGTCATCCACCACAACTTCGCTCCAAGATCTGCATGCAAGGTACAGAAGCGTAGTATGAGTATAAGTGACTCAATAAGTATCTTGTCTAACCCTTTTGTATTGATTCCGAGGTACGGCTAAGCCGAGTCAGGAACCAAAATATGGTTCTTTTGGACTCAAAGAACCAAAATGTGGTTCTTTTGGACTCAAAGAACCAAAATATGTGAAAAAAAAAACTTGGTGACTATTTTATATATAACGCCCTTTTAAAGGGCGCTATATCTTAACGGCCATTTGCCCAGTTAAGTATAGCGCCCTTTTAAAAGGCGCTATATATATAAAGCTTTTTTGAAAGGCGCTATATGTATAAAGCCTTTTTGAAAGGCTATATATATATATATATATATTATGTGGGCCCACTAATAATTCTTCTGGTCTTAACTAACATAACAATAGTTCAAATGGGTATATCGCCCTTATTTAAGGCGCTATACCTCAAATAATTATACCCCCGGACTGGTTTTTGCCTTATTTAAAGAGGTTAATGATTTTGTAAAAATCCATTCATAAATATTCTCAAGTTTTCTGAAACATTTATGTGTTAAGTTGTTTTGCATTTTTGTTGTTTCATACATATTTTGTTAACATATTTCGTTGATCATAAAAGATTTTTGCCATATTTAAAGATGAAATAGTGAAAAAAAGGTCAACGTTATAAATAATTCAATGATATACTATTGCAAATTTTAACATACTATTACTAATTACCATAGTATTTATTTATATTAAGCAAACATTATTTTACAGACATAAGAAATAGTTTGATTTTTTTTGAATCGTATTGCATAGCAATTAATGAAAGATTTTAATAGAGTTTCATATTAAATAAAATTTTTGCGAATAGCAATAAAGTATTTTATATCTATTCGTTAAAATAATATAATTAATAGTATATTAATATATTATATTTTTTGATATAATAAATAATAAGAATTATTTTTACATAAAATACACATACATAACACTAGGTATTTGAAATGAAGTGATAATAACTTATATTACTTAATATCACTGGAGACAATTTTTTCACAATAACATCTGATAAATACAAATTTATAAATATTTAAAACATCATATTATGTTTCTTTTTTTTTCGCTAATCTTTTTTACTATTAACATGAAATACCTAATCCACGTTTACCGCACAATAGTTCATAATACTGTGCATAAGTTAATCGCAGAAAAGATGTAGTACGTATAATTACTGTGAGAATTATATTTTTATGTATTATTATTAATATAAAATAGTGCTGGAGATAAAATTGTGAATAATATAAATTTGAAAAGTTATTTGTTTTGATAATACTGTTCAATTAAGCATTAATGGTGACACATAAATAATTAAGTTTGTAAATACATTTTTAGTATTTCTTATACATATGAATCATTATTGCAATGTCAATTAGTATATAAAAAATGATTTGAGCTAATGTATTTTTATTATGTTTAATATTATTAGTTCATTTGAAAATATTCCCTTAATAATGAAATATTGTTTAACGTAATCCATGTATGTATATAACTAATGATAACAAAAATAATAAATGCATGTCATATAGCAAGTACCATGTAAAATAAAAAAATTCTTTATTTTAAAAATAAAAAAGAAATAAATACTAAAATTGATGAAAAAAATAATATTATACATGTCATATAGCAAGTACCATGTAAAATGAAGAAATTATTTATTTTAAAAATCAAAAAGAAATAAATACTAACATTGATGAAAAAATAATATTATACATGAAATAAAAACATCATAAAAATGTTAGTAATTAAACTAGTCAGTTAAGCACAGAAAAATTATTTGTGGGCCCACATAATATATATAGAGCCTTTCAAAAAGGCTTTATACATATAACGCTTTTCAAAAAAGCTTTATATATATATATATATATATATATATTTATATATATATATATAACGCCTTTTAAAAGGGCGTTATACTAAACTGATTAAACGGCCGTTAAGGTATAGCACCCTTTAAAGGGGCGTTATATATAAAATGGTCACCAAGTTTTTTTCCCACACATTTTGATTCTTTAAGTCCAAAAGAATCACATTTTGGTTCCGGACTCCGCTAAGCCCCCTAGTGTACTTTTTATGAATATAACATAACCTAGACTCTGCATCTAGGTAGCTTTATTAAAAAAGAAAAAAAGGTACACACTGTAAGTCCCACTTAAAGTTTTTCCCTCTGCTGGTTTCAGCTTCTCTTATATATTTATAGCATGTTCAGACAGTGTTTTGATGAATTATAAATGCTTAGTTCTTAGTTTTTTTAAATAATTAATTAGGTGTTTGACCAAAATTTTAGGGGATATAGATGTTGAAAATGTTTAGAATCGATTATTATAGAATAAATCCATAGCCAATGATGAGTTTTAATTTGTTACCTCCTTGTTTTAAAATAAAATTAATTAAACAATTCAATGTTGGAATCAAATGAATATTCTTTTTGAAATCTAAGAGGAATAAAAATCATGAAAATGTTTGATAACATATGATGATGCGTAAGCAGTGACGAGCTGTAATAGATTTGTTGCCACCTTTGTTTGGAAAGACATTACAAAATTACAAACAAGTTACTTTATTTTGTTTTGGATACGTATTAATAGCAGTTAGTTACCACTGGATTCTTGTAATAATGTTACATATAATATCACACAGATATTTTCCTATAAATTAGAACATGGTCACCAACAATATGTCCGTGCGAACAAAAATTGCAGTTTTTCCAATCTTTGTTTTTTCCTTTTTTTAATCTGCTAAAAGCTCAATGGTTTTTGGTACTCTAGGTCTTGTCTCTTTCTTGAGTTATTTTTCCTTTTTAGGACTAGAAATGAAAGCAAATGGCCTTAGTTTTGATATAATAGCTACTTTTATAGTGGAATTTGTTTTTACAAAAATCCTTTTGGCTAATGAGCTGCTACTTACTATTATGTTAATAAGCCCGGAAAAAATGTTTTCGTTTAATGAGCTTACGAAAAAGAATAAAATTGGACATAAGAATAATAACGATAGTAATGATACAGATGGGGACGATGATGACGATAAAGATGATGACGATAACTATGATGGTTATATGTACGAGGAAAATGATGATTCATGCGATGATAGAGATTTATCTGATGAATCAGAAAGTGACGATGATGGAGATTCCGGGGACGATTTTATGCCTCCCAACGAAGGGAATGATGGCGATGATGACGATGATGATGACGATGATGATGATGATAGTGATGATGGGGATGATGATGAGAGCGATGACGACGACGACTATGATTATGAAGAGGATGAGGAAGATGAGGACCTGCCACCTGCTAAGAAGAGAAAATAAATATGTACTTAGAATGCTCATTTGGTTTTTATGTTATGGTTAGGAGTATGTAGTTGGAGGAAGGAGGTTTAGTTTTTCTATCTACTAGCTCTCAGTGTAGGAAATTAACCATCCTTTTTGCAGAATAAATGAATTGTTTTTATTATATGATGGTTGTTATTTATGTGTTACATTTAATTGGATGAGCCTTTTGTTGTCTGCATACTAATTTTTTTAGTCAAAGGTTTCCACCATGGGAATATATTGAAGATTATGTGAATAACATACAATTTTATTTTTCTATTTGGATATATATTTTTGTATCCCTTTTAACATTCAATTATATCGAAGTCTAAGGATAATGTTCGAAAAGACCAAGGGAAATTTCACAAGAATGGAAGAGAAAGAACAGACGTGGAATAAGAAGAACTCGTTGGAAAATAAAATTGAAATTACATAAAAATTGTTTTCCCTAGCCACTTTTTGATGCAATCGACATGAAATGTATAAGAGCACAAGAGGCAGATTTATTGGCTGTGTAAATATCAAAGTAAGGAGTGGAATTTGTTTTTTTAAAAATGTTTGGAATAACGGTACATTCATGGTTTTGAATAAAGAGTAACAAGTTGTTTTTTACATTTAGAATTATGCTTAATGCAATTGGTTACACTGGATTCTTGTAATAGTGTTTTAAAATCACATAGTAATTTTTCTTTTTAGATTTCAAGTTCTATACACTGAAGATAAAATAAAATATTTACACAAGTATATCGCTTAAAAGGTAATTATAACTAACTCTATTTTATTGCATTGATTGATAATTTGAAATGATATATTAAATTACACTGATGGTATAATAATCAGTATATAAAACTTATCATTGCATGCCATAAATGCATATGGGTAAATATTTTAGGAACCACTTTTAAACGTAAACTAGTATAACAATGATAAATCATTATGCATG
The DNA here is from genome assembly GCA_000715115.1 of Nicotiana otophora. Taxonomy (NCBI): domain Eukaryota; kingdom Viridiplantae; phylum Streptophyta; class Magnoliopsida; order Solanales; family Solanaceae; genus Nicotiana; species Nicotiana otophora. The sequence goes on along the minus strand of AWOL01S0037812.1, from coordinate 11,692 downwards.
CTTACCTCATTAATGTAACGACCCGACCGGTCATTTTGAGTATTACAGTCCCATTCCCCCATTTACTGCTCAATTTATACTTCACAGTCGTTTTAAGACTTACCAGGTTAGTTGATTCGGGTCCGGAAGGAATTCAGAGTGAAATGAGACACTTAGTCTCATAATTGAAAGATTAAGTTAGAAAAGTGGACCGGATATGGACCTATGTGTAAACGACCTCGGATTCGTTTTCTAATAATTCCAATAGCCCCGTATGGTAATTCTGGACTTAGAAGCGTGTCCGAAAATATTTTTGGAGGTCCATAGAGGAATTAGACTTGAAATGCCGAAAGTTGAATTTTTGGGAAGTTTGACTGAGGGGTTGACTTTTTGATATCGGGGTCGAAATCCGATTCTGAAAATTTTAATAGGTATGTTATGTCATTTATGGCTTGAGTGCAAAATTTGAGGTCAATCGGACGTGATTTGATAGGCTTCAGCGTTATTTGTAGAAATTAGAAATTTCAAAGTTCAATAGGCTTGAATTGGGGAGTAATTCATGGGTTTAGCGTTGTTTGAGGTGATTTGAGGATTCAACTAAGTTCGTATGATGTTTTAGGACTTATTGGTATATTTGGTTGAGGTCCGGAGGGCCTCGGGTGAGTTTCAGATGGTTAACGGATCAAAAATTGAATTATAACAACTGCTGCAATTTCCTTATGTTGGAATTTTCTTCCACGAGATTCGAGCCTAGAAATCTCTCAGAAATCGAGCCCAGATGTAAGCCATGATCGAGCATAGGGTCGAGGGCCACGATCGAAGCCATGATCGAGCCCAGGGTCGAGGGCCACGATCGATGGCAAGGTCGAAGACATGATCGAAGGCCAGGGTCGAGGGCCTAGGATCGAGGGCCAGGATCGAGGCCTAGGATCGTGGCCTAGGATCGAGGCCCAGGATCGAGGCAATACCGAGGTTGTTTGGGCAGAATTATAAAAAAGGGACTTCGTCCCATTCGCCATTTTTGACAAATTGGAGCTTGAGGAGATGCGATTTTAATATGTTTTTAAGGAAAACTTGAGGTAAGTCCCTTGTGATCATTTCTACTCCATAATATTAATTATCATCGAATGATCCGACTAGATTACATGATTTTGAGGTGTAAATCGGCGATTGGAACTTAGAAATTTGGAAATAAGATTTGTAGATTTGAGGGTCGAGTTGAGGTCAGATTTTGATAAAATTGGTATGGGTAGACTCGTGGTTGAATGGGCTTTCGGATTTTGTAACGTTTGTCGGGTTCCGAGACGGGGCCCCACGGGCGATTTTTTAGCTAAATTTTGGATTTTCATAAGAAATTAGTATTTTCTTATGGAATTAATTCCAATAAATTTTATTGACTAGATCGAATTATCTGTGACTAGATTCGAGACATTCGAAGGTCGATTTGCGAGGCAAATACATAACAGAGTAAAGAGTTTCATGTTTTGAGGTAAGTAACAGTTTTAAATCTGGTCCTGAGGGTATTAAACCCCGGATTTTGGTATCATGTGATTATTTTAGAGGTGACGCACATGCTAGGTGACGGGCGTGTGGGCGTGCACCGAGAGAATTGTGACTTGGTCCGTCCCGGAAAACTGTAAAGTTGAATAATTTGTTGTTAGCTATCTGCTTTATATGTGTTTATAACAATTTGACTGTAAATCATGCTTAGGCTATGTGATAGTACTGTTGGGACCCACAGAGGTCACGTACTTGTTGAATTGCCTGCTAAATGTTATATGTACTCAGTCTCAGTTTTTACTTGCACATTTTATCCCTGTCTCTAATATTATTATTGATACATCATATCATTATTGTTTGGGCTGATTTCATGATTAATGAGATCCCAAAAGACTGGGGTGATTTATGACTGAGAGAGGCCGAGGGCCTGATTGTGAGATATTGATATCATAACACATGAATTGTCCGTGCAGCACGTTAGTTGGCCGTGCAGATCCTTATTGTCACGACCCAAAATCCAACTAGTCGTGATGGCACCTAATCCATCCCGTTAGGTAAGCCAATTACCAACTAACCAATTTCAATGATAATTATTAAATCAATTTAAGTGAATAAATATCCTAATCTTATATAATCCCGAAGAACTGGTAGTACAAATCATGAGCTTCTAAGAATAGAGTATACAAATCGGAAATGAAATAAATACATAGTCTGTTTGAATAATATATAAACATAGCTTTTATAAATCTAAGGCTACCCTGAACAAGAGGCAGCTACAACAGGAATGCAGGTACATCTTCAAATCCCGCAACCATCGAGCACAACAACAACAGTAGCCAACATCTGCACGCAATGTGCAGAAGTGTAGTATCAGTACAACCGACCCCATGTACTGAGTAAGTAACAAACCTAGCCGTAGGTTAAAAGTAGTGACGAGCTTCCACCAAGATTGGGTCCAAAACTAATAGTCCACAATAATCCATAACAACATAAAGCAAATAATACCAGAAGTATCTCAGAGATAAAATACTCATCCAAATAATGATTTCAAAAATAGTAGTTCTTTCTTTCAAACACATCAGTGAATACCCAAATCGTTTGTCGAAGTTGCCAATAATACGAATAGTTTGAAAACAATAAATTTCTCCAAAAAGCTTTTCAATAATAAATAATATGTTTCATTTTCCTTCCGGATAACCCGTGTAAAACAAATGCATCACTATGCCCATCTGTCAAAATGTGTGAGAAATCATGAATGATGTGATGTTGTACAACATGAGAAAAAAATACATCTCTATGCCCATATGTCATGTGTCCATGCCAATGCGATGCAACTCAGTGATAAAATCATAAACAGCCCCTCGGGCAGAACATCACTCACATACAGCCCCTCGAAAAAATCTCACAGTCACTCGTGCCACTCGGGCATACCTCACAATCACTCTTGCCACTCGGGCATACCTCACAATCACTCTTGCCACTTGGGCATACCTCACAATCACTCTTGCC
>AWOL01S0037811.1:180821-204281 GCA_000715115.1 Nicotiana otophora | reverse complement strand
GGGGTAAAGTGGTGGAGAATATGTCATTACAAAGTGGGTGATGGCTCTTTTGGTTTCAGGCTAGTGTTTTTGGAAGAAAATATGATGGAATCTACCTGGACCTGGTGTCACACCCCTTTTCTATCCCGCTATAAATATTATGTTATGTTGTGGGTTAAAAGAGTTCTTTCATTTGAAGTGACATTTTGAAACATGGATTATTTTATTGTTCAGAGTCGCCACTTGGAATTGAGTTTTGATGTTCCAAGTCACCTTTTATTTGATTCATAGTCAAAGGAAGGGTTGACTCTATTTTTACTGATTCGCAAAAATATGAGATTTGGTAAGGAATTCTGTCGACCGAGGAGAAGGTGTAAGACACTCTCCGAATCCCGTAATTCTAGCACGGTCATTTTATTGACTATACTTGGCTTTAAATCAATTTTGAATATTCCTATATTTGTTGGGATTGTGCTTTGCCTCTTATCTACTTTTAATTGCTTGATATTAGATTTATGAAAATTATCTTGAAATAAGTCGTGTACGTGTACTCATTTTGTTTGGCATGTCAAAAATCATTTCACGCGTACATGTACACAATGAATAACACTTTTATTGCTATTTCAAGAAATAATTGGTCAAGTCGTGCGAACGCACACTCAAATTTGGATTTATGGATTATAGTAATGCCACGCGGACATATCCACAGCTATAATAATTTTAAATACAACTAAAGGCATGCTAGTGTGTTGTAAAATTATTTCTTAAATTCGAGATTGTTGTGAGTCTGAGAGTTATGGATATAGAATTATTGAGACACAATTACAGATTTTTTTACTCTTATGGAATGATGGGCTTGAAATTGTTTGGCCCATATTCTTGCAACGAACTTAATGTAAATATTACATGGGGCTCCCTATTTGGTTGTCCATTTTTTACTTATACCCATTTTCTTTTTTTCGTTTGTATCCGTACCCATTTTTTTGTTAAAAGCATTTTAAAAAGATGATTTTGCCCTTCTTTAATAAAAGATTATTGACAAACTGCAAGACAAAAAGTTAAGCATGTTTAGGCTGAAGTTTTAGCAAATAAACTAAAAAAATTCAGCTTGTTTAGACTAAAATTTCGGATAAAACTCAGGACAAAACTGTAGACTGTGTTACAAAACTTCAGCATGTTTTGGTATGGAGTTTTAGCAAATGAACTAAATAACTTCAGCATGCATTAGCATAAACTCTTTAGAAAATTACATACTGTAAGACAAAAATGCATGTTTAGTATGAAGTTTTAGCAAATGAACTAAAAAACTTCAGCATGTTTTGTCTGAAGTTTTAGCAAATGAATTAAATAACTTCAGCATGCATTAGCAAAAACTCATTAGAAAATTACATACTACAAGACAAAAACTTAAGCATGTTTAGTCTGAAATTTTAGCAAATGAATTAAATAACTTAAGCATATTTAGTCTCAAATTGTAGCAAATGAACTAAATAATTTCAGCATGTTTAGTCTGAAATTTTAGCAAATGAATTAAATAACTTAAGCATATTTAGTCTCAAATTGTAGCAAATGAACTAAATAATTTCAGCATGTTTAGTCTGAAATTTTAGCAAATGAATTAAATAACTTAAGCATATTTAGTCTCAAATTGTAGCAAATGAACTAAATAATTTCAGCATGTTTAGTCTGAAATTTTAGCAAATGAATTAAATAACTTAAGCATGTTTAATCTGAAGTTTTAGCAAATGAACTAAATAATTTCAGCATGTTTAGTCTGAAATTTTAGCAAATGAACTAAATAGCTTCAGCATGTTTAGACTGAAGTTTCGGATAAAATTCATGGCAAAACTGTAGACTGCATGATAAATAAGTTCAGCATGCATTAGCATGAAGTTTTAGCTTCAATGTGAAACAACTTCATGCTATATTAGCAAACAACTTCATGCTACATTAGCATAAAGTTTTAGCTTCAAGGTGAAACAACTTCGTACAAGTGTGATTCTGAAGATAAATTTGGACAAGTTTTGATGGTAAGCACCCTCCACTTCCAACCAAGAGGTTGTGAGTTCGAGTCACCCCAAGAGCAAGGTGGGGAGTTCTTGGAGGGAAGGATGCCGAGGGTCATTTGGAAACAGCCTCTCTACCCCAGGGTAGGGGTAAGGTCTGCGTACACACTACCCTCCCCAGACCCCACTAGTGGGATTATACTGGGTTGTTGTTGTTGTTGTTGTTGTTGTTGTTGTTTTTGATTGTTTTATAAAGTTGTTGAGAGGAGAGGAGGAGATCATTTTATATCTTTTGTCAGGGGTGTAATTGTCAAATTATTATGGATTTTTTGTGAGATGGCTACCAAATCAATAATTTTAAAAAATAAGGTACATGTTAAAAGGTGACACAAATATAGGGTACGACTGCAAATCCCCCGAACTTAATCCAAATGGACTTACAATTGTCCCATTCCCTCAGCCCGAATTATTAGGTCCAAATCTCATTATCAAATTTGAAATTCTTATCCAACAGCACTACCTAATTCTTAATCTTCAAGTAAACCAATATCAATTTCTTTTCTCGTTCTTATAATTAAACTGAAACAGCGACCCAACATGGCTTAATTACTGAAATAATAATATTCACTTTACTTCTATGCTTAAATCCAAAGGAACGGTAAACTACCATGGATTAATATCAAGGAAAGATAATGAACAAATATGGAGAAAAACTCAAAACTCATGACAAAGCAAAATTGAACCAACAAAAAGATACTTCGGTAAACAGACTAGTTCAAACAATTATACCAAAGGCAAGACAGAGAATCAGATATGTCATGTTCATTCAACTAAAATAATTACAAGAACACACTCAAAATTTAAAGAGAGAGTAAAGTAAAGATAGAACCTCAATGACAAAATATCGAAACTGTAATTATGGCCAATATTTTGGCTAATGGAGTCCATCTCACATAAGCATTAGCATCTTTGCAAAGTGTAGACTTTGTTGGTAATATTCTTTGGGACCCAAAAATATTGCATTGTGTGTTGGATATTATTTGCACAAGTTGTATCTCTTCTTTTACACCTAAGAGGCCAAGACTATTTTGCCTATAAAAGGGAAGGCTATTAGTTCATTTAAGACACACCAACAAGACTTGTCTTCATTTCTTGTTTCTTCCTTTCTTCCTTTATTAAGAGTGTTTTGTATGAGAGTTAAGTATTGGGTGACACTTATGTGAACCCTTTCTTTGGAGTGATCTTGTGAGGTTATTCCCTTAGTGTATTTGGGATTAATTAGAGTATTTACTCTAATTTTGTACTCTCTTTTATACTCTTATTGTTATAGTAAATTGCTTCTCTCCACTTGTAGACGTAGGTCATTTTGACCGAACCACGTTAAATTTGTGTATTCTTTATCTACTTTAATTGTCGTTGTTATCAACTTTCATTGTCTTTATTATTGCCATTATACCGTTGTTTGGCTATATTCTGTACTACCTGGGTTTCCGATCCTAATAAATTGGTATCAGTGCCGGATCTAACCGGGTTAGTTTCAATAGCCAAAATGACTCTAACAAAGACCTATGTTGAGAAATTTGACCGAAGTGCAAACTTTGGAATGTGGCAATTCAAGATGGAAGCTATCCTAATTCAGGATGGCTTAGACTTGGCGTTGCAAGAAAAGGAGAAGAAGCCGGATAAGATGACGGACGAGAAGTTTGCCATCATAGACAAAAAGGCAAAAGCAGGTATCATTTTAAATCTCTCAAATGAGGTTTTACGTGAAGTTTTTGTAGAAACCATAGCTAAAGGTATGTGAAAAAAATTAAAAACCTTATATATGAAGAGGACGGTGGAAAATAGACTTTACCTGAAGCAGAAGCTTTATACAATTCGTATGGGTAAAGGTACCTCTATTCTCTCTCATACTTACACTTTCGATTCCATTCTTATGGATTTGACTAATATAGATGCTGAAATTAAAGATGAGGATCAAGCCGTGTTACAGCTTTGTTCTCTACCCCCATCTTTTAAGCATATAAGAGATAATATGCTTTATGCAAAACATACACCTCCTCAACTAGACAACACCCAACCTCTATGCGTTGAAGCCTCTAAGGAGAATCATCCATCCCAAGAACCACCAGATCCTCCACCAGACCATAACCCCAATAATCCAGAAGTTGGACAACCTTTTACCGATGCCAATGATGAAATAGACTACGAAAGTGAAATCGTTGTTGATTCTCAATTTGTTGCATCCCGTGAAGAATCAGGAATTGGTGAATATGAGAATGTAATGGTCAGTGATACTGAAGATGACTATGAAAGCATTGAAGATCAAGCGCTATCCAGTGATGATAGCTCAGATAACTTTTAAGTCTATAGTGATGACAATGTAACCAAACCAGCTGAAGTTTTTGCTTCTCAACACACAACAACGAATGAAATAGATCAAGTAATTGGGGTTATCTCTGGCAAACATAATTTGTCTCCTAGGGGCCTCGAATCTAGGAGAGGTGGACTATCAACTAGAGGTGACATAAGAGGAAGAAGGGGCAAAGGTATTCCTTCTGTGAAGTATTCACAGAACAATGATGAATTATTACTAACTTCTTAATGATTAAGTCGCTAATAAAGAATATTAGAGGCATCAAATCACAGGGTTCCTTTGATAGATTAATGCAACTCAAAAGAGCTCACAACCCTCAGCTTCATTGTAGTTATGGAACCTTTTTATAGAAGATCTAAGTTGGACAGATTTAGAAGAAGGTTGGATTTCAATTTTTCTCATGCCAACTCTAATAACAAAATGTGGCTCTTCAGTGATATGGCTATTAATTGCACTGTTATTGAAGATCTGGATCAACATGTTACTTGCTCAATCATCAATAATGGGGACAACATGTACATTACAATAATATACGCTAAGTGCCACGTTCATTTAAGGGAAGAGTTATGGGATAGTATTAAGAACTTTGCTGAAGGGAACACCTTTCCTTGGATGGTAGTAGGGGATTTTAATTCCATTACTGACCTAGAGTAGAAAACAAGAGGTGTTGCTCACAACATATCCAAGAGTATGTCATTTATCAACTGCATCTTGGACAGTGGACTAATTGATTTTGGATATTCTGGCTCTCCTTTCACATGGTGTAATGGATGGGCACCTAGAAGGAGAATTTGGGCAAGACTAGACAGAGCTCTTGCCAACTATGAATGGATCCAAGATTTTGCAGAGACCTCTGTTGAACATCTTGTTAGAACTGGTTCTGACTATTCGCCATTGCTTATTTTCACCTCTAATCCTCAAACTGAACCTAAACAATACTTCAGATTTCTGGATTTTTGAACTGAACAATAGGGATTCATGCAAGTAGTTGACGATGCTTGGGAAATTCAAGTGGAGGGAGGTCCCATGTGGAAATTTTACCTCAAACTTAAAAGTGTTTGCAAAAGTCTCTCTTATTGGTCTAAAAATACTATTGGCAATATTTTTAACAATACCAAAGAGCTACAGTCTAAGCTTGAGGAGTTAGAACAAAACTGGTTGATTGAAAATTCGGAGTCTAACAGAATGGAATATAACAATATGAATGCCCAGCTTATTAGGCACATCAACAATGAGGAATCTTTTTGGAGACAAAAGGCCGGATTGAAGTGGTACACTGATGGAGACAACAACACCAGGTTCTTCCACTCAGTAATTAACTCTAGAAGGAAGAAACTCCAATTGACAAGAATTAGAAAGCAAGATGGCTCATGGCTAGAAAATAGTGAGAATATAAATAGTGAAGCTATACAGTTCTTTAAGCATCAGTTCTCCTAAGAAACCACTTGCAGGGATTTTTTAATTCTTAGAAGACTTCCTAGATTGGTTGACGAGGAAGATAACAGGATGCTAGGAGATATACCTACTATGGAGGAGCTCAAACATATTGTATTCTCCATGAGTAGTACTAGTTCCCCCGGTCCATATGGTATATCTGGAAAGTTTTTTCACCAGTGTTGGAACATAATCTCATCTGACCTTTACATGGTTATTCTGGATTTCTTTTCTGGTAATCAGCTCCCTAGGTCTTTTACACACACCAATCTAGTCTTGATCCCTAAAATAGACAACCCACAGAAATTCACAGATTTTAGACCTATTAGTTTAAGCAATTTCACTTTGAAAATTATTTCTAAGTTGCTTAATAGTAGGTTAGCTCTTATCATGAACAAGATTATTTCTCCTAATCAAACGAGATTTCTCGAGGGTAGATCTATTTCAGACAATGTTATGCTCACTCGGGAGATGGTTCACAATATTAACATGCCTAATGTGAATGGCAATATGGTCTTCAAACTGGATATGGACAAGGCCTTTGACAGAGTACCTTGGGACTTACTTTGCTAGGTTATGAGACAATTGGGATTCTGTGAGATTTGGATTGATATGATTTCTAGAGTGGTCTCCAACAACTGGTATTTCATTATTATAAATGGAGTTAGGCACGACTTTTTCAAATCATCTGGGGGGATAAAGCAAGGCGACCCTTTGTCACCTTACTTATTTGTTATAGGGGCGGAATTACTATCCAACTTAATGGACCAGTTATTTCAGGACAATTTCTTTCCTTATTCCATGCATATGGGAAGTCCTCTTATTAATCACCTCACATTTGCCGATGACACTATTCTTTTTTCATCTGGAGATCTCCTCTCAATTGCTATGATGATAAAAAACTTGGATACTTATGAACAAGTTTTTGGTCAAATGGTCAACAAGAAGAAATCAACCTTTTTGGTTTCTACTAAAACTCATGTTCATATTGTTGAGGATATCAAAATACTCACTGGTTTTTCCCATTCCTTATTTCCCTTCAAGTACTTAGAGTGTCCTATATTCCTTGGGAGAAAGAAAGTGTGTTATTTTGGTTCCATGGTTTCTAAGATAGTCAATATAACTCGGGGATGGTTAGGAAAATTATTGTCAGTAGGTGGAAAAGCTATTCTCATTAGGTATGTCTTGCATTCTATGTCTTTGCATATCATCTCTGTGGTCTATCCCCCGAAGACTATTCTTAATCATATTAATAAAGCTCTTGCTAGTTTCTTCTGGGGTTCATCTGATGGCAAGAGGCAATATCACTGGTTTTCTTGGAAAAATCTTTGCTTTCCTAAAAGTGAGGGGGTGTTGGGTTCAGATCATTGCATGACATTTGCACTACATTCGCTACTAAAGCATGATGGAGTTTTAGAACCCAGAAGTTTCTCCTCTACAAATATTTGGAAGCTAAGTATTGTAAAAGAGTTCACTCAGTTGTGAAAAAAAAAATTACAATCAATCGCACATTTGGAGAAGACTTATGGATGCCCAAAACGATTATGAACAACATATCTTATGGAAAGTTGGAAAGGGTAACTTGTCCTTTTGGTGGGATAACTGGTCTAATAAAGGTGCCTTAACTGATTCATCAAAGGAACAAGTCTAAGAAAGTAAGAGTATTTGAATTCTTTTCTAATAGCCAGTGGAACTTGGATAAGCTACATGCTAATCTGCCTGCAAATCTGATTCCACACATTCTTTCCATTAAGTTTTCTACTGATAAGCAAGACCAACCTGTTTGGACTCCTAATCACACGAGAGTTTTTTCTTCCAAGTCAGCTTGGAGTACTCTCAGGAAATCCAAAGGCTCATCACTGACACTGTCTAAGATTTGGCACAAAGAATTACCATTCAAAGTGTCTTTTCACATGCTCACACTATTAAATGGCAAGCTGGCTACAGATGATTCTCTAACTAGATTTGGGGTGCATGGTCCATCAAAATGCTATTGTTGCTATAATGCTAAAGAGGAAGATGTTAACCACTTATTCAGTCAAGGGCAAGCTGTTGGATTAGTATGGAAGTATTTTCAAGATGCCTGTGGACTGTCAATGCCTAATACAGATAATATCAGAACAAAACTCATGAGGTGGTGGCTTCTTAAATCTCCAAACAAGGTTCATGAACTGATCATGCAGTGTCTTCCTTCTGTGATATGCTGGAAAATTTGGAAATATAGATGCACCTATAAATTTGAAGGCTTCAGAAGATCTCCCAATAGCATCATTCATCAAATCACCTACCTTATGCAGTTGATTCTCTCCATCCAATTTCCTTCACTAAACTTTTGCTCTTCATTTCCTAGTATTTATTATCTGGTGGAAAGACTCAAACCTCAATTGGTCATCACTCTAGTATGTTGGGATAAGCCAATTGATAGGGTTTTCAAGCTCAATGTGGATGGTTGTTCCAAAGAAAATCCCGGTAGTGCTGGGTGGGGGGTTATTCTAAGAGATCACCTCAGCCAATTGATCATGGCGTTCTCTTCTTATCTAGGTGTTACCACCAATAATTATGCAGAGGCACAAGCTATTAAAACGGGATTGAGATGGTGCGTCGATCATGGCTTAAATACTCTAGAAATTGAATCTGACTCTTTGATTTTGATCAAAATGATAAAAAAGGACATATGCGCCTCCTAGGAGATCAAGGATGTTATTGATGATATTCATTCTATGTTAGTTGATGGTTCCTTCCAATTTAGTCACATATTCAGGGAAGAAAATATTTCAGCTGACCTTCTAGCCAATCTTGCTGAACATGACAAGATCGGTGCTTTCTTCAATGATGCTATAAGCTTACCAAGGAAGATTATAGCCACATTGGAGAATGATGCAAGGAGTCGTCTAAACTTTAGAATTCGGGTGCGAAAGAACACCTTCATATTGGACCCCGACTGAATGAATCCTTTTGGTGGTACTAAGCATTGAACTTAGTCCTTATTTTTGAAAGCTTTCAATTGTAACAGGAGAAATCCTCCTCTAATGTATGTTGCATATTTATTTATGTCAAACAAATCCCGAAAAAAAAAAAGAAGAAGAGGGCCTTTTCTCTGTTAAAAAAAAACATGATTTGGACACGTTTGACATCTTTGTTGTTACTGTCGTTATCTTTATCATTTCCTCCAAAGAAAAAGAGGTTAATGGAATAAACTTTAGTAGCTTACGAAAAATAAAAAGTAAATAAAAATTACACTGATGGTGTAATAATCAGTATATAAAACTTACCATTGCATACCATAAATGCATATGGGTAAATATTTTAGGAACCACTTTTAAACGTAAAGTAGTATAACAATGATAAATCATTATGTATGCTTACCTCATTAATATATTATTTGACTATAACAAATTAACATGGGTTGACGTATCCATATAGTTATGATAAGGCTTTTTCTCGTGATGTCAAGCGCTAAAATTCTAGGATAGCCATTATCGAATCCCAAAACTAATGATTAGTGAAATTGGAACTAGGGTCGCTATTGTGTTAAGGAAAATGAAAACATGAACCAAGAAATTAAAAAAAGAAGAAAAAAAAAGAAAAAAAGAAATACAGCCCGACGCAAGGTCCGGGATGAACGAAAATACTACAAAACAGAGGCAGATCCAGGATTTTGCTGTCGCTGGTGCACCATGACATTCAATATAAATTTATCACTGCTCATAAAGATTGGTACGAGAACCTATACTAATATCTGACTGTTTTTCGATGACATTTTAAATATATATGGACTTTTTGCCGAAGTTTTAGCAGTCTAACCCATTAGTGATATTGTCCGCTTTAGGATTAGGCCCGCACGACTTAAAAACGTGTCACTAGGGTCTAAGGTTTATCTACTTATATACCCAGCATGTCTCCCGTATTTTTTCGATGTGAGATTCACCTAGGAAGTCACAGAAGTTTCCGGGTGCCGGTGACCCATCAACTCTTCATGTGCGTCCGCCTCTGCTACTAAGTAATATATTGATGACAATCATAGAGTTATTGAAGAAGCGAAGGAATAATTGTTGATAACCTTTACCTTCGAAAGCATAACACATAAATCAGAATGCAGCAAGTACAGTAATTTATCTTTTTATTTTTCGGTAAGACCTTAGTCGCATTCAAGGATAAATTTCAGCTTTCTTTTGAGCATTGCGCATGTCTCCACACCACTATTTACTATATGTTGATAGCCACATTACGGATTTTGTTTTTTTTTTTTTTTTTTTTTTTTTTTTTTTTGTGTTTAAACCTTGATGACTTGTATAAACACAAATTTATTTCTCTGTTTAATTATTCAGTTTTTCTTTTCTTCTAGCATTCGTTTATCTAAATCTAAATTAAAGATTAAAACAATGGTATGACCCAAATAAAGTTCAAAATGTGAAAGACCAATTCTATCCAAGAAACCGCCCCTGGAAATTGGATCGACAATATAACAAAGTTATAATTGGAAATTAATAAACACGAAACTACGTAAAAGCAGAAGAAACACTTCTTGTTTTGGCTACAAAAGAGTAGTAACTTTTACTATATTACTGATCACAATACAACTCGGGACATTTCTAGAGTGAAATTTGTCCCTTAAAGTCTAGTACATAATAATCCAGAAAAGGATAACATAAAAAGAAAACATAAATTCAGAAAAGGATATCAAATTAACTTTTTCAGTTTTATTCAGCAATTCGGCAGTTCTTCCAATGAATACTACTAAAATCTAGGTTTAATACACCAAACTTTAAAATTGCATGCTGGATATCATGGAATCAGCTAGACCATCAACATTGGCAAAACAAGATGGGCAACCATTATTTTCCATAAGCCATGTTCTAATGCAATTGATATGAAACATATGAGAACATGACATCCTTGTAACTTTCAAATTACCAACGAGCTCATTTTTGCAAAGCAAGCAATTCCCTTCACTAGAATTAGTTGATATGATAACGCCATTGCTATTATTTTTCATCGGAACGTATCGATAAAGCAATATAACTTTAACAGTTAATTGCAGTACAGGCCGACCATCGACCAACACCAAGCAATCCCTAGAATTTTGTGCCATCGCATTCAGTTCATCGAAGATCTTTTTGCAGTTAATATCTGAGGCATGCCAATTCTTTAGCACCTGCAAATATGAACATATTAGCTAATAATATAATCACGATATTTCATTTTTTGAAATCCCTCCCTTCCTTTGTGTAGTGACGTACTATAATTTATACAAGAGTCATAAGGTATAAAGATTACTAGACTTAACTATACCTAAATCTATGTATTATTAGTATCTGGTATAGTTTGATTAGGCAACAAGTTATATTAAGAAAGAAAAACAGAATTAATTTTGACACTTGTTGTGTAAAATATACTGAGAGATTTCTGTAGCTATAAAAACATATTACTTGTAAAACGCGAATTTCAAATTAAATTATTTGTAAATTTTAAAAAGTGGCATTCTTTATGAAAGGGACTAATAAGTATATAGTGCTACATAAAATGAAATCATAGGGAGTATAAACATTTTGAACCAAAGGGAAAATTTATAAAAAATCTTTAGCACCTTGAAAATGGTTTCACGAGTCTCTTCTTTGTTAGCAAAATCATGGGTTTCTGAGATTTTTGGGCTTTTTACTACCATTGCAGGGTCTGGTGGTAGCCTTAGATTCACGTTCCAATTATGATAGGTTGTGCAAAAGAAGTTGATTTGAATGAATTTTGGTGCATAAGAAGAATTGACAAAACCAAGTCTACGACTGGGTTTTTCAAGTTGGTAACCAAATCTGGGGTTTTGGTAAACGTAAACCTGCATTCTGGTTTTAGATACTACTATATTTCTAAACCTATTTTTATTCAATTGTAGTAATAAATCCATCTATTAGACTGTACTATATATAATTTTTTGGTCTAACTTCCAATTATAATTCATATGTGGGCCCTAACAACTACTTGCCATAAATTTGTTGCTTTATTATGTCTCATTTTTAATTTATTGNAAAAGGACTAATAAGTAAATAGTGCTACATAAAATGAAATCAAATGGAGTATATACATTTTGAACCAAAGGGGAAAATTTTAAAAAATCTTTAGCACCTTGAAAATGGTTTCACGAGCCTCTTCTTTGTTAGCAAAATTATGGGTTTCCAGGGTCATACTGGTTGAGATTTTTGGGCTTTTTACTACCATTGCAGGGTCTGGTGGTAGCCTTAGATTCACGTTCCAATTATGATAGGTTGTGCAAAAGAAGTTGATTTGAATGAATTTTGGTGCATAAGAAGAATTGACAAAACCAGGTCTGCGACTGGGTTTTTCAAGTTGGTAATCAAATCTGGGATTTTGGTAAACATAAACCTGCATTCTGGTTTTAGACACTATTATATTTCTAAACCTTTTTTTGTTCAATTGTAGTGATAAATCCATGTATTAGACTGTACTATATATAGTATTTTGGCCAAACTTCCACTTATAATTCATATATGTTTATAATGTAGCCTAACAACTACTTACTATAAAATTTGTTGCTTTATTATGTCTCATTTTTAATTTGTTGCCTTATTTTAACTAACAACTCTTAATTAGTTATCAAAGTATTAAATATGAATCTAGCTAAATTATAAGAAATCGGATTATAAAGATTACTATAGTTGATAAGTAGAATTATCGTGGGTTAGGATATACACGCCACTAAGTTATACTACTTTCTTTTTCTATTCTAATTTTTGAATGTTTTGCGGTAGGCTATATTAGTCAGCACAAAACTAGCCAATTCATGATATTTTATACTCGTGAATAACGGGAAGAGGAGGCAAAAAGTGAAAAATGCCTTTGATGAGATTGGTCGCTACACCATTTGGAGTTATACAGTGAAGTTGTAACAACTAAATTGGAGATATAACCTCTTGTTATCCGTATACTGATAGTCATAGTATAAACAAGTGGAATTTAGTCAATTTTCAGTTAAACTGATTACTTTACTCAAAAATATATTGTAGCACTAGAATGTCAAGAAAGTCTAGTTTTTGGGTTAACGGCCATACTAGTGTTATGTACGTTGAAATACTTTTTCTGTTTTATTTAATGAAACAATGTTTTACATATAGAAGAATCGTCTTTAGATGTCAGTCTAATTACTAGTCAAGTTCCTAAGAGCAATTTATTAGTCTTCTTTTTTTCTCTTGATGCATAAACTTTCGAAGCTAAAGTTGGTAAAATCCTAAAAAACAAATTGAATTAAGTGCACACGCTGTAGCCATTCATTTCCATACGAGTTTTCTCTCTCATTTGAAACTTGCAATTTCTAAGGCCATATATCTTGAGTAAATCTCACGTTTGACTATGTTTGGAAAACTAAATACTTGAATAAAGAGGGCATCGAAAAATATATTTAACTTATATCCACCGGTAGTACTGTGATGAAATTTTAATTTTCGCTATTAGTTCAATTTAATCTTAACTTGATACATGAAATTAGAAATGTTGTTGCATGTAAATTTTTCTATCACAGAAACATCGTTTATTCAAAGGGTTTTCTTATTAGAAAGCTTTTTTTTGCTTATAAGTAAGTAAGCGTTGGTTGGAGCTAGCGGCGGGATGATGCTGAGTATATAAATTAATTAGTAAATACTAAAAAAATAATTACAAGACAAATAAAATATTTATGGATAAATAATGATGTAGCATAAAATGATGGTTACTTGCCTTATTTGTCAGATAGCTAAGTATTGCCTTTTAGTTAATATGATAGTGTAACAAATCTTCATACTTTAAGCGTAGGGTAAATTATCACGACCCAATCAATTGTATGTATTATCCGCTTTGACCCAACAGATCTCACGGATTTATTATATGGTTTATGTCATCATCACATTTGTGATGATCCGATAGGTCATTTTTAATTTTAACCTTCATTGATGTATTAAGAGACCTCGAATAGCTCCATTCAGCCTTTCTCGATTTACGTGCGCAATCCATATCTTTTTTTCGGAAAATTTTATGTGAAAAAATAAAGAAAATATGAAATTTTGCCTTTAAAACTCATTTGAGTTGACTTCGGTCAATGTTTTGAGCAAACAGATCTGGATCAGTATTTTGACGGTTTCGATGGGTCCGTATCGTGATTTGAGACTTGGGCGTATGCCCGGATAGCTAGAATTATCGCCATTTGACGGAAACTAGAAATTTAAAGGTTTAAAGAATTCTTAAATTTGGCCATAATTAGATTTTTATTGATACCGGGTCCCGATTTAGATTCCGAGAGTTCGATCAGCTTTGTAACAATATTTATGACTTATGTTCAAAATTTGAAGTTATTCCGAGGTGCGTAGGCACATTTTCCGTTAGTTTTTGAAAAACTAAACTAAAATAAAAGGTCTGATTTTATAAAGCTTGAATTTCTAATGTTTGACCGAAGTTTGACTTTTGAGAAAACGACTCCGGAATGGAATTTTGATGATGTTAATAGTTTCGTATGGTGATTTTAGACTTAAAAGTGTGTCCGGATATTTATTTGGAAGTCCGTAATTGATTAGGCTTGAAATGAAGAAAATAGAAAGTTAAGTTTGGAAGTTTGACCGGGGAGTTGACTTTTTGATATCGGGATCGAAATCCGATTCTGAAAATTAGAATAGCTCTGTTATACCATTTATGACTTATGTGCAAAATTTGAGGTCAATCGGACTTGATTTGATAGGTTTCGGGATCGAATGTAGAAGTTGAAATTTCTTAGTTTCATTAGGCTTGAATTGGGGTGTGATTCGTGGTTTTGATATTGTTTGGTTTGATTTGAGGCCTCGAGCAGGTTCGTATTATGTATTGGGACTGGTTGGTACGATTGGACGGGGTCCCGGGGACCTCGGGTTTGATTCGGGGTAGTTTCGGACCAAGTTTGGGTGTTTTGATGCTGCGGGTTGCTGGTTCTAGTATTGTTCTTCGCATTTGCGAGGATCCTATCGCAATCGCGAAGAAGGATTTTGCTGTTGGGACTTTGTTCTCCGCGTTCGCGAAGAGGGAAATTTTGTTATCCGTCGTCTGACTTTGGAGGCTCAAATCTCGCAATCTATAAGGAATTTGGAGATGATCTAAAAATAAAAGTTGTAGCCCTTTGTGTCTAGTTTTGAGAAAGGTAAAGCTTTTGTCATTTAGAGTTGTGTACAAAAAGTTATGGTAGATATACTATAGACTGTTTGGGAAGAGTTTGAAAATCTCTGTTGCACAGGGCTGATTTTGGAAGCTTATATCTAGCAATCTATAAGGAATTGGGAGATGAGAAACAAATTAAAGTTATAGTCCTTGGAGTTTAGTTTTAATAAAGTCAAATCATTAATCATTTGGAGATTTGTACAAAATGTTATGACCATTATATTAGAGACTGTCTGAGAAGAGTTTGAAAATAGCTGTTGAAGAATTTGTTCATCGCGAACGCGAAAAACAAACCCCTGGGCAGCAGAATAAAGTCCAAATTCGTCTCATTCTTCCAATTTTGGACCAAGGAAGCTCGGGTGAGGCGATCTTTCAAGAGTTTTTAAAGGAAAATATTGGGGTAAGAATTCCTAACTTGATTTTGGTTAAATTACATGAATCTATTGTTGTTTTTATCACTAAATTAGTGAACTGAGTTTAAAATGGTAAAAATCCTCTAGACTTTAATTTATGATTTGAAGGGCGATCTGTTATCGTAATTTGATAATTTTGGTATGGTTGAACTCGTATCGGAATGGGTGTTCGGATTTCGTAAAAATTTTGTCGGGTTTCGAGGGGCTGGCCCCGATAAAATTTTAAGTTGGTGTTTTATTATCCAGAATTATTTTCGATGAATACTAATGAAGTTATACAATTAATCTGGATAGATTTGAGCTGTCCGGAGGTCAATTCAAGCAAGAAGACTATTTTAAAATATCGGCCTAAATTAAAAAAAAAGTAAGTATCTTGCCTAACCTTGAGTGGGGGAATTACCCCTTAGGCATCGAGTCTTATATGCCATTTGTGAAATGTGAAAAGCCGTGTATGCGAGGTGATGAGTACGTACTCGGGCTTATATGTGCAAAACATATTGGGTTAAAGTTTTAGGCATATTGTGTAGTAAATTGGATAACCGTTTAGCATTTATTAAATCATCTATTTGCCATTCCTCAAATAGTGTTTGTTGAATTGTTTTTATATGACAATTTGATGTGATTATTACTTGTATATTTATGTGAATTCCGTGAGTTTGATGATTTGATATTTCTTGGAACTTAATTTCATTATGGATTTTTTTATTTGCAAATAATTAATTAAATAAGCTTAAAAAGAGGCATTTATATATTTATCAAAAATTTGAATTAAAGGTGTTATACTATGATGAGTTACTTTTCCATCTCTGTTGTTATTTTTGAGGTTTTATATACGTTGTGTGGAGACTTGGACTATTTTCTCTGAAATTAATTGATTTTTGTTGTGTCTTTGGAGTTGGTTGTGGTCGGTGGACAAATTGTGATATGAATTATTGTATTGTGTTGTCGTCTAAACATTTTCCTTCATGTTATTTATGATTTCTACCTTGCTTGTTAATGATATACATGTGCTTGGTAAGGAAGTGTGTAAAGCACGAAGGGTGATGCCGTGCCATTTCATATATATTATCATGTGAGGGAGAGTGTAAAGCACGAAGGGTGATGCCGTACCATTTGAGAGTGTAAAGCACGAAGGATGATGCCGTGCCATTTCAGTTATATTATCACGTGAGGATGAGAGTAAAAGCACGAAGGGTGATGTCGTGCCATTATTGTTATATTATCATATGTTTCATGGAACGAAGGGTATTTCCGTGCAGGCGAGGACAAGGGACATACATTATATTGTGATATCTTTTCATTGTGTATACATTCATGCCTTTATCATGGGATATTATTGTGCACCTATGTTTTCTATATGACTTTTAGTCATTGTTGCTTTATATGCGCCTCCCACTTTATTTCTTTTATTGTTATTGGTATTTCTCCCACCTAGTTGGTATTGTTATATGTATGCTCGGTGAGAAAGAGATAAAATGCACGAAGGGTGTTGCCGTGCCAATTGATTTGATCCACACACACGTGCGCGCGCGCGCGCACACACACACACACACACACATATATATATTAATGAGACAAGTTCACGAAGGTATTGCCGTGCCACTTGATGTGATATGTTGAATATATTTCTTACACCAGAAAATTTAAATAAGATGTCACATGGTGACTTTACTTGAAAGAATTATATTCGAAAGGTATTGTGAAAGAATTATATTCGAAAGATATTTACTCGAAAGAATTATATTTGAAAGATATTTATTTGAAAGACTTCTATTCGTAAGATATTTATTTGAAAGATATACTTAATTGTACGGATTACATTCTAAAGATTTTTATTTGAAAAACTTATAGATAGAAGATGTATATTTTGAAGGACCTGATTAACTGGTTATACTTGTGTTTATTATTCGTTTGAGCAATATTTATGGTGTTCTTGCTGCCTTGTTGTTTAAATCACTAGTTGATTGATGTTGCTATCACTGCTATTTGCTTTCTATTATTTTTGTACGCTATATTGCACAGGTTATTAGACTAGTGAGTATCTTGACTGTACCTCGTCACTACTCCACTGAGGCTAGTCTTGATACTTACTGGGTACCGACTATGGTGTACTCATACTACACTTCTGTATATTTTTGTGCAGAGCGTTGGAAATATCGGACTCGGACATAGTTAAAGTATGATCGCAAGGATTCAAGGTAGAGCTGCTTGGTCGTCGCAGTCCCTTGGAGTCTTTCTATTTTATTGTACTGTTAATTATTATTCGAACAATATTGAGTATTCAATCCTTGAGATCATTTCATGTATTCAGTTAGAGTTCCTGACTCAGTATTACCAGTCTTGGGAGGTTGTTATATTTATAATTATTTCCGCTGTTGGTTTATATATATATAAAAAAAAAATTGGCTTGAATTGTAATTATAATCGGCTTACTTAGTCTTAGAGACTAAGTGACATCACGATGCCTGTGGTAGAATTTTGGGTCGTGACAACATTCATCCCTCTGGGGACTCATTGTCCTCGCTGAGATTTGCCCACTATCGTATTGAGGGAGAGTCATGAGGCTCAAATATCATGTTATCACCATCGGATCCATGACATGTATTGTTCGCTTTGGCCTGATAGACCTCACAGATTTGTCTCGTGGGCTACGCCATCATCGAGCCCAAAAGTGTGTGTACCATGTGTCTTATAAAGGTCTTTACTTTCCCCTCCCATTCCGATATGGGATTCGTCTAAGGTAATATGTGTACTCTTTCTTCTGATAGCGGCCTAAATTCTAGAAACTTGCCAATCCTACTTGTCCCGTCCTCAGCGGTTCACCTTTCTTTGCGGGCGTCACATAACTTTCATGGATAGTAACTAGGAAATTCTAAACTAAACTCTACATTTTTATAACAAAAAGTATAAACCCGGCCACATTTTTTTCCAAATAATAAACAGTTTTAAACACAAATTGTATACACTAATTATTAAAGAATTCAATTCACTAATTACCCACTTTTTAGACCCATTTAATCATTACCCAATGACCCATTTTAATGAATAGTGATTGTAGTGTCAGTAACCTATACACAAGTATATTTTCTCAAAAATATGAAAAGAGCTAAAATGAATGCATAGTGTAATATGCTAATAGTTAACACTTTAGACTATATTTTATTTTAAAGGCAAAACAAATAATGTCGTTTAATCATGAGTAGTAGAAGTAGTTGAAGGAGCTGAATTTAACTAACTGAAATTACCTCATTACTCAATATTCTGTGCTATTGAACTCATCATCTTATAATACATTTGTTATATTTTACGGGAAGGGATGATAACACCTTGACGACTAACAAACAATGATCAATATATCCCGCTCCATTTTTCATCTATAAGTACTATTATGATTTTTCATATTCTTGGTAGTCTTTCACTATACCTTTGGTATTTTTAATCTCATGTCCCAAGCTTTTATTTTACCTCCATATAAGAAAGAAGATAAAGGTAAAGAAAGCTTCATCCGAAATTCCTTGCCAAAGCATGAAGTATAATGAACCTGGTTGCAAAATTGGCCAATGTGAAAGTGAGAGAATATTTATAAAAGTAAGTGGCCATGTAATGCAACTTCCTGTATGACTTTACAATTAAGTATGAGTCAAATAATATGACAAGAAAATAATCTATAAGTCTACCTCAACCCAAAATACTAACTTATATAGTAAGGATTGTATATGATGATATAAGAAAACAATCGCTCATACCCTCAACCAATGTGTGATATTCTGACAGATCTACGATGCCTATAATTATATATGATTTAACTTTTAAAAGAAAAATTTTGTACTCCATATAGGTGAAGTATTCTTTCTCTCCTACTTTATATGACAATTTTATTACTACTATTTAAGTGTCAAAAGAATGGAAAATAAGAGTAAAGAAACTTTTCTTTGACTAAGATTTTTTCAAACATTTTTAAGTCAATGTGTTTTAAAAATTTAAAGTATCACACCGAAACTCACGACAAGTTTATATATTTTAACTATTTTTATCCAAACTCTCTGCCTTTTTGTTTTTTGCATGGATGGAGTTGATCTTTTATAATGAGATTGTCTCGTATAAGATCTTACACTATATGATTGGAAGATTTAGATGACTCAGTAGTTTACATTGTGCCTTGTAAGAGAGTTCTAAGTTCGTCGTAGGAAAATTATAACATCGTCAGTATAATGAATCTTTACACAAGTGAAAATAACATGATAATGTAAAAATTGAATTCCTTAATTACACAAAAAATATATGTAACTTGAACTTTTTCTTCGTAAACTTTTGAAAATGATGGGAGAGATGAAAAAGGCGAGAAAGAATGGATGACCATACTTTAATTAATGTTAGGACATGTACAGTATCTTATGCAAGCCTTCACTTGGATAACAATGGAGGCCAGATTCAATATTAAAACCTCAGGGAGTATATTCTGAACATTATGATCGCATTGTACCAATGATTTCTTGTTGCACCCTGGAGTTCAGAAAGGCCATTTACCTTTTGGCTGGGTACTTTAATTTATTAGTGGCAAATTCAGGATTAGAATTTAATGAGTTTAACTTTACACTGAACTCATTATACTGTTAAAATTACGTATTCAGATCTAACATTTGAGAAAATTTTAGTAGGCTTTTACATATATAATTATATTCCCTTCCGAAATTTTGAATTCAAATGAACCCATAACCAAAAGGTCACATCTGCCTTGTACCCCACCAGATTCAATTCAAAATTCGTTGAAGTGGAATTTACATGTACACAGTATAATTGATTGAACATTTCTTACCGGGAAAAAAAATTAATAACACCATATATAGAAATACAAGTTCCACTACGTAACTTATCCTTTGTTTGCTAAACTTCTTCAGTTAGAAAATGTCGGCTAAGTGCTCTATGTAGCACCACCGCTGTGTTTTGCAATGGAGTTTCGTTAAGCATTAATACTACTCTTTTGTTTTAACCAAAATAATCGTTAAAATACAACTTTCTAGACTTTTAGTTCTTTTAACATTTTAGTAGTGGGTGTTGCAGATTAATAATAAATGTGTTTCCTCTCTAATAACTTAAGTTTACTAACTAGATGAAGTAGTCATATACAATTTAACATGATATGATATGAGAAGGTCATGCATTTATGTTTCAATATTGTTGCTCATTCTTGAAAGTAAACTTCGACCTTTTTTATGCGAGAAAATAGTCAAATACCCACGTGAATAAATGTATGTTCGTACAATTCAGCAAGATTTTCGATGGGGAAACACTGGGACTATTTTCTTATATTAAATGCATATGATCATTATTTTCCAATTGGGAGGGTGTATTTTCTTACAAATGCCATCAAGTACATTTTTGTTTTGCTAATAAGGATACGATTATATTAAAAGTTAAACAATAATATTATTACAAAGAGGACCATTCGTGGTATAGTCGCGTCTGGATGGTCCTTATTAAAAGCAGTTGAAACAAAAGATGGGGGAGACATAAAATGTATGGGACTCCACTGGCCTTCGGAAAGAGTTAGGAACATGCCATGTTTTGCTAGTGCGTCTGCTACATCGTTTGCCTCCCGATAGATGTGGTCAGATGTGACTGTCTGCAGCTGGTGGAGTAAGGTCTTGCAATAAAAAATAAGATGTGAGTATACATCATTCCCACTGCGGATCACAGATATAATTACATGCGATTCGGTTTCAATCTTTAAGGGTAGAAGAAGTAAGTCATTAGCAATCTGGAGACCTAAGAGGAGAGCTCTTAGTTCCGATTCTAAAGCTGAGAGCAAATAGTGGGCATAGTGAAGCCTCTGATCCACTGTCCCTGGTGATTATAGATAACTCCTTCAGCAGATGCTTGCAGCGTGTGAGGATTAAAGAAGCCATCGGTGTTAAGTTTGAAAAATGGAGCTTCTGGGGGTGCCATTTAATGTTGGACATGAGTAGAAGGGGGCACGGGTGTTATAAAAGATACATAGTGAAATTCGATAACGTGGAAGAGGATGGTTGGGGGATGAACTGGGTTGTGGAGGTTGTTGGAAAAGTTATCATTTCTAGTTTCCCAAGTATGCCAGAGGATAAAAAGAACCAGGAGTGATGTAGGAAAATCGATACCATGATAGGCAAAAGGTTCCTGTGGGGTGGCACAATAAAGCTTGAGCCAATCCGAGAAATTCATAGTTGGTGGTGGGATATTGAAGAAAGACCAAATATGGTGTGCAATCGTACATTAGAAAAATAAGTGTATGAGTATTTCAGGGACTTGCGAACAAGAATGACAGTTGGGTGTAGTAAGCATGTCAATGGAGACTAAGAAGGAGGTTGTGGGAAGGCGTTATAGTAGGAGAATCCAGAGAAAAGTTTTAAGTATGGGTGGAATGTTTAGCTTCCAGATCCAAAACAAGTCAGGGAAGGATGGTTGATCAGGAAAGATCTGTATAGATACAGATTATATGCGGAGATATTGAAGAAGCCATTTTGTGAAAAAACTCAGGAGAGTGTATCATTACGGTTAAGGGACAGATGAAAGTATGTATTGTATGGGAGGCACATGATGTGGGGTGGCAATTGAAATGAAATTAGAGAGGTATTCCATTGGACTTGTTGAAGGAGTGAGTTAACTGTGATAGTAGATTCAGAATAAGTGAGGGGATCTTGGATAAGGCTTCAAAGGGAGCAATTGTTAGGTAACCAAATATCATTCCATACATTTATGAGTGAGCCGTCGCCTATCTGCCATTTAGCAACTTGTGTGGAGATGGAACAACCTTTAACTAGGATTTCAATATGAAGGAGGCATTCTTTTTGGATGTAAGAGTGTTGGGGTGTGGTAGTTGGTGATGATATTTGGCTCGGAGTACGTGTGCCCAAAGGGAGTTGGGTTGCTGGCGAAAACGCCATGCTAGACCGACAAGGAGGGCCATATTTTTGCCTTTAGGTTTTTGAAGACCCAGTCCACATTGTCGTTTTTGGAGGGTAACTTGATTCCAGTTGACTAGCTGAAGATATTTCTTTTCCGTGGTAGTGCCCCAAAGGAAGTTTTGTTGAATTTGATTGATGTGGTTGAGAATTTTTGTAGGTAGAAGATTATTTTGCATGACAAGTGGGAATTGAGGCTAGAACAGATTGAATGAGAGTGGTACGACTTGCTAGGTTGAGAAATTTTATTTTCCATCCTTGTAGGTGAGTACGTATGCGATCAAGGAGATATTGATAATTTGTACTCTTTGGTTGAAGCGGTGTAATGGGTAGACCAAGGTATTTACAAAAAGTGGAGGTTGTACGCATGCGAAGAATACTAGAGATATGGTGGAGAGTATTTTGTGGGGTATTTGGTTAGAAGATAATTTTTTATTTAGCATATAATTTGTTGGCCAGCGAGAATACCAAAGCATTGGAGGATAGAGTGAATGTTAGATGCATTTTTTAAATTTGCCTTGGCGAAACGAATTAGTTCATCAACAGACATGAGGTGATAGAAAACTCATGGCGGGAGATCGGAATGGGGTACCATTCCTTAGCGGTTGTGACATGTATAATAAGTCGAGTAAGTGTTTTCATGCATATAATGAATATATATGGGGGATAAGGGGTTTCCTTATCGGATACCTCTAGTTGGTGAGAAGAAAGATATTGATTTGCCGTTAACCAGAATGGAGATGGAGGAGGTGGAGATGCAGTTCATAATGAGGGTGATTAAGGTTGGAGAAAAATTAAGGCTAGTGAGTCATAATGTATGAAGGACCATTCAAGGCGGTCAAATGCTTTCTCTAGGTCATTTTTTATCAGCATATGACCTATAGTGCCTTTGTGTTTGTTGAAAGAGTGCATTTCTTCTTGAACAATGATTGCATTGTCAATGGCGTGTCGGCCTGTGATGAAACTACTCTGGTATGGGCTAACTAATATGTGGAGGAAGGGGCGAATGCGATTGACAATAATTTTTGTCATGGTTATGTAGATAGTGTTGCAGAGGCTGATGGGACGATATTGGGTGATGCGTTAAGGATCTTTTACCTTAGAAATTTAGAAAATATAAGTTTGATTAAGTTCGGGGGGGGGGGGGGGGG